>APFE031230204.1:31650-83611 GCA_000404065.3 Pinus taeda
TTGAGTTCTATGTTTATGAAAATATGAAATCAAGATAAGGAGGCTATTTTCAGCCTAAACAGTTTGAATTCTATCTTGTGCCTTCAATTCTCTTTTGAGAGAATTTGCTGTCATCGGTTCCCTTAGCCAAGTGAAATATTTGGCTTCGTTTTGAAGCTAGATGTTGTTCAAGACTGGAGGTTTCAGTGAAGTGAGTTCATGTATGGGAATTTGGGTTGAATATTTGGGTACAGACCATTTTGGTTTCTGCAATGTGATGCCAGAATAGAGTAGACAGTGGAGTAATTATTATCTAGAGGGATGATTTGATTTGTGTCCACCCAGCAGTTATTGCCTGAGCAAATGTGAATGTGTGGGTTGAAAGATGAGCTACCAGTTTGTGTTTGCTATTTTTAGGCAAGTATTTAGGGAGATCTGAAAGGTGTGAAACACTGAATTAATTTTGAAGGTGATCCAAATTCTTCCATCAGCGGTTTTGTCAAGTATAGTCTAGCAAAATCCATTAGTTGCAGGTAAGTGTGTCGGCCATACTTTTATGCAATTTGAGATGGGAAGAGGTCTGTTTACTGTATTACAATGGGTAGACACAAAAATATTGTAAGCAGCAAGTGCAGATCTCCAAAAGCACAGTGAAAATGTGGGTGTCTAATAAACATTGAGTTATGGTTGAGCCCTGAGCTTCCCAGCTCGAAATAAATCAACGAGACTCTATTGCTTGTTTACTATGCCTAATAAAGCACAGAGATATAATCAAGCCATGAGTTTCCCTAGCTTAAAATAAAGTTAAAAAGAAGTTAGCATGTTGAAAATTAAGGAGATTATACTATTTATTGTATGTTAGAAATACATTCAGTCCAGGCTGTTGGACGAGAGGATAACTTTGCATGGAAAAGTTTGAAGGAATTCCTTTATTCCTTGAGGCTCATTGCATTGTATTTCTCTGGCAATGTATGCCATCAGGTTGTGTGGTGGGCTTAGAATGTGTACATTTTAACTACTATATGAACTAATAAAATGATATTAGAGTTGGGTGGGTGAGTTTGAGGGGATTTGTATCAGCAGGCTGGAAATACAAATGTTTTTCTGACCAAGTGTCTACTTTTATAATCCTTTCTGTTTGCAAGGTTGTTTTCCTAGAAGGCCATTTGTGAGGGAATTCTCACTAAGGACCATCTATATAAATTTTATTGTTCTATGTGATGACTATCTCTGAGATATCTGCTTACATCTAAGCCTACAAGTAAGTAAAGTGTTCATTCATTCTATGATGAAAGCAAAAAAAGAATGCTGGTATGGTTTTGCCATATACAAATACTGCTTTCCTGGTTGGATATTTCATATCTCATTAACATGACTACTACGACCACCATCTCACCGAGCATGGGACTATTCAGTACTGCAATCACCAACTCTTTTGCTCACTCATTCACTACTGCAGTTATCAACTATGTTTCTCACTCATAAGTGTTTTTTTTGTTTTTGTCCTCTCTCTATATACACTCTTTATTTTAATGAACAGTACTGCCACTATGCTATGAACCACTGCAACTACCTTTCCTTTTTCCTTTCTCGCATGTTTTTTTTAACCTTATCAGTCAAGGTGAAAAGTAAGGATTTATACTACTAATAATGAAAACTCTAGATCACAAAAAGACTTAAAGCAATAACTCTTTATATATAAATCCATGATTATGTTCACAGAAAAAATATGTACTTTAACTGAACTGCATGGCAATAAAAATAATATGATAAACATTGAATTGGTAAATAATATGATAAACATTGAATTGGTTGGATGTAAGGAAAACACAATTAAAGGTTGGAATGGTGAAGACTTGAATAAGGCAATTATTTATTTTCTTCTTTGAAACTAGTCTATACATCTAATTGAAGAATTGAATATTTGAACTTTAACTAGCTATATAACAACACAAATAATCTGACAGATATTATAACTAGACCAAACATAATTACTGGAAGCGTGGATGGTAAAGACAAAAATAGCAAATTATGTATCTCCAACAGGAAAAAGATATTAGTATGCTTGGATGGTATAGATATATGAGGAAATTATGTAATATCCTTTTTCCAACATAAAAAAATATATAATATATTGAAAGTTACATTATATTCAGTGTTTATGCTAAGGCACAAAGCATCGTTGACCAGCCCATAGGATCTTACCATTGGATTGGAATGTGCTACTTAATAAAAAAAGATATCAATAACTACAGAAAATAGCCTCATCTACCTTGGCCTTGGAATGTAAAAGTAGTTACATATCTGGAATTAGAGTCACATCTTAATAAACACAAAAGTAATACCCCAAATGAATCCAAATCTTATACTTGACAAAATGAGCTAACATGATAAAATTAAAACATTCAATAAAATCTGAAAAAAAAATTCCAAGGAGGTGTGATAGTGGAAAAGTCCTTGTATCTTTATCGTCCTTCCCTCTAATGGTACCATAACTTTGAATAGTATGTAACCCTTTGTATTATGCTCATGGAAGATATGAGAGAAAGAAACCAAGTGGAAACTTCACCTCATAGCTGAGATATGTGGAAACTTCACCTCATAGCTGAGATATGTAGTATGTAACCCTTTGTATTATGCTCATGGAAGATATGAGAGAAAGAAACCAAGTGGAAACTTCACCTCATAGTTGAGATATGTTCTATCACTATTTGGAGACGTAAATTTTCCAAGGAGGACTTACAATTTAATAGGTCCACTTTGAGTTAGGAATGTCCATAGATTTGAAGATTTCCCACATTCCCTTGATTGTAATTCTTAAGAGTGCTGCCAATGCTGATGACTCAACCCAATTATTAGGCTTTTTGTGAGACCTAATGAAAAAGTGATGAAGTGAAAAGATTTGAAATAAAGACATCCCCTTGCTTTGCATTTCCTAGGATCATCTTGAGAAGCACTTTAAAGAATCCCCATGGGAAAGATTCATTAATCACTAAGGAATCAATTTGGCATTGGGTCATCTCCTTAATGTTGTCTTTATATTCCTCAAAGTAAAATTGCACTTTTATAATACTTGTTAGGAGTAGAGGCAATATTTTGAGAGATTCTCATTCCTTAAGTAGTAAGTGGTCTAACTAGCAAAAATGGGAGAATCTCTAAATTCATTTACTTTTGACCCTTGAACCAAGTTTTGAAAGTTGCCAACAAAGAGTCCCCTTCCCATGTACGTGCTTCATTCAACAATATTGTAGTTGTCTATATCCCCTTGGAAAAATGACTTCCAACTAATAGATGAGCAATGTTCAACTCATGATATTTGCACAACATGCATATGTTAGGTCTCTCTTTGGCCCTCTTTGGTACTATATTCCAAGTGGGCACCATGTTCAAGAGGTCTAACCAAAAGAATAATTGAGCCTTCATGACACCTTTGAGATTCCATATTGATTGCCACAACTATTCTTTTTCAAATCTAACATTATTTGCAAACAAAGAAGGATACCCAAAGAAGTTCATCCTCTCCTATCTTTAGCATAATAGCATTATTTATATGAAGTGCATTCTTATGCCTAGAACACTACCAATCCCAACTCCTCTGTTGACTTCCATAATTTTTGTCTAAGGAATAGCTTTAACAAATGATGAAACTTTACCAAAGGAGTTGATATTCAAACCATGAAGATGTTCTGGAAGATCTAATTGAAACTTTCACTTTGCCACCACTCACAAATCTCTACCCACTCTCAACTTCTTGATATCTACAATCATCCCAACCAACAAGGATCTTATTAGAGGGAAGGTTTCAACTAGAGTTTTGCACATTATTCAACAATTTTGTTGCATTTTTAGTTCCTTATCCATTCCTTTCAAGCTCATAATCCCTTGAAGAACCTCTATAGGCTCTTAGATGTTATATATGTCCAAATAAATGGATGTTCTTAAGTTCCCATCCGCAAGTTTCTTAGGTTTGGAGAGTCTCCACCAATTGATCTATGCTACATCATCTCTTTCCTTTTCTCCCTCTCCATAGAAAATCAAATATTTTCTTCCTTGTCCTTTTATAGTTCCTAACACACACACACACACACACACACACACACACACACACATGCTTTGGAATATTGGGTTTACCTTAAACAATAAATTTTATAAAGGTTCTTCCCCCTGACCCCCAAAAAATGATAATTTATTGCACCAGACCTCCATTGTATTTTTTGTCTTAGTATATAACAATATCAGTCATGAAATCATACTCATCAGTTTTAAGATTGAAACCAAGTTATTTTATCCCCTTTTAAAACGAAATCTCTAGAGAATGATTTTGAGAACTTTGCATTGATCGTCTAGAATCAAATGTAGCACAAAAGATGAATTTTGTACATTTATTTGCATGCATGTTGCTTTCATATATATCCCTAGAATCTCTTGATTTTTCTTGCACTACCAATTGTACCATTTCCAAACAGTACATCATTTACAAAAAGAAAATGGGTTAGTATATGCCATCTTCCCATTTTTATACCCTCTATGCCTCTTCTTACTCTTAAGTATACAAAAAACCTACTTAAGACATCTACAACCAAAGGAAAAGTAGTGGAGACAAGAGACAATGCTATCTAAGTCGTCTAAGTGGCTTGAATAAGGTTGTTACTAAGCCATCCATAATAATAGAAAAGGATGGTGAGATCAAGCACCCATTTATCTAATTAATTGAAGGAAGGTTACAATCCACATGAATTAACGTTGATGTGATATATAAACTTGACATTGTGGTATTCCTTAATAGTTGATGCAAAATATTCATTGCAAGATAGACCACAATTTAATTATGGAAAACACATAAACATAACAAAGTATGGAAATGACAATAGTAAGCAACACTTTACTGATATTTAGAATATAAATCAATGTTCACTTACTGGGGGGAACCTCCAACTAAGCAGAGCCACAAATACAATAATATTTGCTTCGCCATTGATTACATAACTCTTATTATTAAATATAGTTTTCGAACTAACCCAAAATTTAACCACCTAATAGACCTCCATTAATGAGCCTCCTTTAATGAGGTCAACTTACATTTATTGATTTTGCACTTTACTACCTCGTGGGCCCAAATTCACTAAAAATTCCCATAATACATTAAGTAACATCATATTCCCCTAACTAGGGGAGTTAGAACCCTAACATGCCCATCCATACCCACACCCTCCTCTCCGCCTCCCCCACCCACACACACAAGGCAACTTTTCTTTCTTCCTTTCTAAATTAATTGGAGAAAAAAATCTATATATTTTCTATTTCAAGTAGAAATCAAAATATGCATAGCCTAGCTAGCTTATATAGAGCATTGTAGGTATAAGGTACACACTTATGACATTTAGCCATAATTATCAATATTATGTACCAACATGTTCATACACCTCTTACTAGTAAGAAAGAAGCAAAATGTCCAAAATAAAACATCAGACACATAAATATTAACCAAAACACAAACTTTAACAAGAGACCTCCTACATCATCCATGTCATCTTGGAAGTGACAATAATCTTTTAAAATATAATAGATTGTATTTATGAAAACACCTCCTTACCTCGTAACTCTTTAAAAATCAAAATACCTCCAAGAATATATCCCATATGCAATATCCCAAGTTACTATGAGTCCTCTTGGGGTTGTGATGGACTTGTTGAGACATGTGGAGATAACAATGTAACAAGTTTTAGATCTCTTCATGAGACTTGGGTATGGCATTGATAGTGGAATTGGCAGACAAACTTCATTTTTGAGGGGCTTCACAAGACAATAGGGTGTGGGTGCCTTAGTTCAAGACATTATGCAACCATATAGCATTGTAGGCCAAAGTAATGAGTACTCATCCAACGATTCAGAGGCACAATACTTGGACACTATGGAGGAACTTCTTAATGGGGTTTGGATAGTGGCCACAATAGTTTTTGAGGTTGGATGAAGTGAATGGAGTGAGATAAGAAATGACTGAGGATGGAATGGGGAAATGAATTTTCAAGGAATGCATGGATGGTCAAATTAGCTACCCAACAAGTCTAGGATTTGGGGATCAATAATGTGTGGAGACATGGTAGAGTTAGTTGGAGTATGGGATCAAAAGGAGTCACGACAGTTAAGTACTTAGAAAATTTGGTGGAGTTGCAACAATGGTAATATTGATTGCGATAGGAAAATATTGTCAACACAATGACAACAACAACTTGAGGCATTGTAGACAAAGCTAGGAAGGGGACATCCTTTTGGGGAAACAAATAGTTGGATTGCATAGCCACTTTGGGTAGATGGTAGTGTGGATGGTTGCAACATGTTGTGATTGATTAAATGTTTCCATGGAGAATTTGAGGTTTCTTATGGGGGATGGAGGCACCGACTCAAGTAGATTTTGGAGACTCAATGTAAGGTTTCCATCGTGACATTACAATTGGTGACCTTGGGGATCCAAGTTTACTGATTGAAGGGTTGCTAATTCTGGAAACCACTTAGAGTTGTGGAGGATTTAAGGCCCTTAGGACTGTGGCACATAAATTTGGTATTGCACAACAATCGAGTTGCATGACCACATGAACTTGTTGTAGGGTAGAGATTTATAGCTGGGTGAGTAGGTCATCTTGGATGTATAATGAACATGGCTTTGGTTAAGTTATAAACATAATTGTGGAACAAGACTTAACTAAACAAGAAGGAGAGAGTTTAAGAGGCACAATCCAAGTTGATTATGGCCATGTTGGTCTTGCCTTCGATTGGAAAGATGTTGATGTCACACACCTCAAAAGTCCACAGTATGCTCATGTCGATGTGGGTTATCCTAGGATCATGAAAATCATGATAGATAATCACATGTGAAAAACGATGTTATTGTTCAACCATTTGATTAGCCAAGATTGATGAGAGAGATCAACTATGTAGAGTGGCACATTTTGTGACGATGGAAGATGGAAGGAAAATTTTGAGGCCATAGAACGAACCCTGGCCCAGATGCATTAGAAAATTGCACAATGGATTTTGTGGGATGAGGAAGTGACCAAGATGTTGGCCGATCCTGATACTTTCTAGGTAGACATAGCCAAGACAGGGACCTTTTCCACAAAGTAAAATATGACAATTGAAGAGATTAGGTGCCACACATGTTCATAAGAGAACTTTAAAAAATTCTTATAATGAATTCAAACAACGTTTGACTTCTTGGAGGGAATCCAGGGGATCGATATGAAGTAAATTCCAGTACTTTGGGAGTATCACAAGGTTTGCTGTCGGATGATGATGGAGTTGTTGCCATGAAACCAACCCCATCAGTACCCCCAAAAACTTAAGAGGCCTATATGTTCTTTTTTTATTTATGAGAATGATTATGTGAATAAGTTTCCATTGAGAGGCAAGTTGATCGAGCCAAGTAAGGATGTAGTTGTACTAGACAATGAATTATTTGAGGGAAGTTGCTCATAGAGAGATCTGTCAATAAGGAAGAATTGAGAGATGAAGTTGGAATGTTTATTATGCTCCAAAGTGTATGATATAAGGGACTATTTGTTGAAGGAGAGGTTCATCCAATTATAGGATGGGGAAGTCTTGCAAACACCAAGAAAGGAGACCCCACTTGTTTTGGAAGAAGTCCCACCCAAACTAGATTTAGGATACATTCTTGAGGTTTTCAGTGTTCTTGTAGCTTTCATGCAAAAAACAAAGCAAGAAGATGAAGTGTTTTGAAAGAATGCAGACAAGTTGGGCCTTTAGTTCATACATGAAATAATATTGGGGAAGAAAGTGCTATGCTTGTGGATATTGGTGCAACCCATAGTTTCATCAATGAGAAGACAATGAAGTCTCTTTGTTGTGTTCTATATATGGATGAGAGTTGGTAAAAGATGGTTAATTCGAAGATGAAATTGATTGTAGGAGTTATACACTCCGCATCCATTTGGATAGGTGATTGGTTCGGTAACATGGACTTGAGGGTTGTTGTTGGAGTCCAAAATTGTCATCTTTTTTATAACCCTTTTTGCTTTCCTTTTCATCCTTTTCATAACATTTTGCTACATTTCAAGTTAAAATTTCATAACATTTTGCTACATTTCAAGTTGGAAGGTCACTTCAGTTATGCACAAACATCATAAAAGGTATCAATAATTCATGGTTTATAACCTACTATTTCTTTATGAAATTTAATCAAAACATTCCTATAGCTATCGAATGACACTCATTATACAGCGAATCGAAGATTCTACAACCACCTCCATGGTTAGACAGGTTTTGATGCATTGGAGAATGCATAAAGGATGCAGGTAGATGGAAATGATTAATACATGGACATCCACCTATCATAGAGATCTGGCTAGTCACCTCGTTCAAGGATGGTCAAACCAGAAGTCAACTCTGGTTATAACACTCCAATGATGTGCAAGATTTGAAGGTGGTTCATGGTGTTATCAAGCAAGCGTGGAATTGGAAGAGAAGAATTTGGAGTTAATATGTCAAATCAAAATCTTCTCATGATTTTCTCTTTCAACAATGAATCATGAGAATAAAAACTCCAATTTTGATTTCTTTTTTTTGATCAAGTAAGAGTGGAACCTTCCATTAGTCAAGAGAAAATACATATTGTACAACAACAAAACCAGCTCTGTGAACCACTCAAAAGACCACTGGGTTGACTCACCAAAACTACATCAAGATTGTTGTCAAAACAATCTGTCCACTAGAGAGTACATAGAAACTGCCCCGTCTATCTAATCATCCTCAGAGTGGCGCTCTGGATAACTAGCGCACACGAACCCTTAAGCTCTTGATGCTGAAAGTCTCACTCATCAACGAACCCGTAAGCTCTCGATGTCAAAATCTCGCTCATCAACGAACCCTTAAGTTCTTGATGTCGAGGGTCGACATAATCGAAGGCCTACAATGCATTCTCCTTAACCTTTGATCATCTTTACAACCTACCAACCGTGCGATCCTACCTTTGGAGATCCGACGGTCAAAAAGTAATTTCGGGCCATCAACTTGCCCACTCTTTAATTTGTCTTACGGACATGATGAGAAACTAAAACGCCACTCTATATATTTTTCGGGTCTGCTTGGGAATTAACCTTCGATCATATTTTCACCCCGAACACCGTGCGATCCTACCCTCTGAGATCCAGCGGTCAATATCTCTTTCGGGCTATCAACTTGCCCACTCGATACTTTAACTTACGGACCCAATGAGAAACAAAACCACCTCTCTATAATTTTTTCAGGTCTATTTGAGGAATAACCATCGATCATCTTTTCACCCCGAACACTGTGCGATCCCATCCTTGGAGATCCGACAGTCCAGAGCTAGTTTCGGGTCAGTAACTTGCCCACGCAATAATTTATTTTTCGGACCCGATGAGTATCATAAATCACCACACTAATGTTTTTCAAGTCTATTTGAAGATTCAACCCCTGTGTGGTTTTCTGCCCAAAATCCATAGGATGGTGGAGTTCAAGGCAATCTATGGTTGTCTGCCTGCCAACTAGCCCGTTGTTTACCCCTTGCGCTTGGTCCATTTTTCACTATTTCCATCAGTCCCTAACTGCTGAATTTACATGTTCTGAGCATACTCCCTGTCTATGGTCACTTGTCTGTGACAGTCCTCGCGCAATGTCCTTGAGGGTGTCAATGCCCAAGTATATCTTCTATTACTTTTTGTACAGAGAACTCCTTCATTCACCAAGTGATCCGCTAATCTGTTCGCTGTTCTACGTACGTGAACAAATTGGAGTGTTCTCAAGGCTCTCAGGTAGGATTGTATACGTTGATAGACCTACAATAACCGCCAGTGTTTTGACACTTTTTCTGGTGCTGTACGATTGCATATTTTCTTGACCGAATTAATTATCAATTTAGAGTCTGCTTCTACAATAGCATTGTGTAAATATGACTTAATCAAGATTTCTAGGCATTTCTCTAAGGCCATGAGTTCTACCATATTATTAGTGGCATTCCCCAAATGACTATGAAAGATCACTTGTATGTATCCCTTCTCATGTCTTATGACTTCGCCATAACCATACACTCCAGGGTTTCCTTTAGAGGCTCCATCTATATTGAATTTCAGAAAACCATGTGGAGGAGGTTGCCAAAATTCCTTACCTGCTGTTGTATAGCTTGCGCTCTTGCTTATACCTTGGGGGATCGGCAACTGGAGACCCAATTGCAAAAGTAAATGTGCATCCTAGTTTAGAGGAGGGTTTTCGAGGGGTTTCTTTAGACAGGTACTTACAATTTCTTTGAGCTGTCTTATAATCTGAGCTATGATGCTTTGTGTTGAGCCAATTATGTTCTTGAAAATCCTGTTATTGCGTTCTTTCCAGACATTCGAGCTCAAAAAACTTGGAGTCAGAGTCCAGGATTTGTTGACTATTTCATTTTCTGAGAAATATTTCCGCCAATTCTTTAAAGTGCCAGTAATGTTGGATGCGTCCTTGTCAGTTTGCCTGAAGATTGAGGCTACCCAATTCCACAAGGTAGAAGTGAATGGGCAGAGGTTGAGTAGGTGATCCATCGTTTCTTCTTGTAGACCACACAACTAGCATCTAGATGGACCAACTAAACCTCTTTTTCGAAGATTTTCCCAAGTCAGAATCTTTTTATGATGCACCAACCACATGAACAGTTTAATTTTCATCCAGTGCAAGTTCTGGCATAGGTCCTTCCATATCTTATCAGGGTTTGGAAAGTCAAGACCAATGCCAATTCTTTTGGCTTCTTTGAGGTTGAAGTTGCCTTCATTGTTTCTTCCCCATCTTAGTTGGTCAGCCAATGTAGATGTTAAAATCTTTCTTTGTTCCAAGATGACTGCAAGAGCTTTTTCTTGGGCCTTCAAAGGGGTCTCTTCACTGTATCCCAAGTTCTTCCATGTTCTCCATTTATCCTTGTATCTTGTTTGATCCCAGAAATTGCTTACCCTGAGTAAAGCTTTATTGTCAGTATCGTTCTTAAGGTTGGCTAATTCTTCTCTACACAAGTTAGGTCCCTGCTACCAGTTATCCTCCCAAAACGATGCTAGGTTTCCATCTTTGATCTCCTAGAAATTATGCTTCTAAACTATGGCTCTATTCTCCCAAGCATTGTTCCAAATGTGGGAGCCCTTAATGTGCCCAGACATCTGAATATGATCCCTTTCTTGCCAATTGTTTGCATACTTTTGTTTCCAGAGCTTGGCCCGTTCGTGGATGAATACTTCTTTCTTATCCTGGGTCGGTTGGGTCGTGCGCAAATAAGGTAAATCAGGTTTTCATATTCTATATGTAATAACGCAAATGACAAAATCCCATCCATTAACTAATTGCATTGGTTATTCCGGGCTCTGAAGGCACCTAGTTGGGGGCGACAAGGTCGGTTGCCGACTCCTTTAGCCATCTCCACCAAAGCTTTTCCCCCAAGAATTTGCTAAGGGTTTCAGGGTCATGAAGTCCTAGACCCCCATGGTTCTTAGGTTTACAGAGCTTATCCCAAGCTACCAAAGCCCATTTTTTTTCTCTTCCCCTTTGCCACAAAGAAAATCTCCTTAAATATTGCTGATGAGTTGCAAAACTCCTTTAGGGGCAGGAAGAGATGAAAACTTGAAGGTGGGAATAGTTTGTAGGACATCCTTTGTAAGCACTAGCCGTCCTTCTAAATTCAAAGACCTGCTTGTCCATTTCTCGATTTTATCCTGTAGTTTATTAGTCATAGGCTCCCAAACTTCCTTGCTCATAGGTTTATCAGTGAGAGGTATTCCCAGATATTTGGATGGTAACTGATCTCTTTGAAAGTCGAGAATTATGGAGAGGTTTCTCTGAATAGCAATGTCAGTATTAAAAAAGAAATGTTTTGATTTGGTGAGGCTTACCTATGTACCAGTGGCCATAGCAAAGCCGTTCAGGGTTTGTTTGAATGCTTTAGCTTCCTTGACCATGGGTGTACCCTGCAACATAGTGTCATCCACAAATTGTTGATGTGTCCAGGCATCCCCATTCGAGGTGAGTTTGAGACCATGGATTCTTCCTTCTATATTGACGGATTTAATTGCTCTGCCTAATCCTTCCATCACGAGAATAAAGAGGAAGGGGGAGAGAAGATCTCCTTGTCGAAGGCCTCTCAAAGGCTTAAAGGCTCTGGATGGAGAGCCATTAAGCATGATTGAAAAATTAACTGTAGTAACAAGGGCCATTACCCATCTTATCCAGTTGTGGTTGAAGCCGTACACTATTAGTACTTCCCTTATGTATGACCAGTTTAGCTTGTCATAAGCTTTCGCTAGGTCAAGCTATATGATCATACCCGCTTGCTTATTGCTCTTAAGAGAATGAACAACCTCGTGAGCTTGAATGATGTTGTTTAGAATTTGCCTTCCTTCCACATAACTACTTTTCTCCTCAGACACAAGCGTTGGAAGTAGGGGCTTGAGTCTATTTGCAATTACTTTGGAAATAATTTTGTACACCACATTGCATAAAGCTATGGGTCTGAATCTATCTAGTGTCATAGCTTTATCCTCCTTTGGAATCAAAGCTATGAAAGAAGCATTGAGTGCCCTCAAAACGGTTTTGGATCTTCTTGAGTCCTCCACAACTTCAAGGATATCTTGTTTGACTATTTCCCAGCATGCTTTGAAGAAGTCAACATTGAACCCATTCGGTCCTAGATCTTTCCCATTTTTCATTTCTTTGATGACTTCATTAACTTCCTCTTCAGTCACTGGCCTATTAAGATTGTAATTGTCTTCCCTGGTTACAAGCTTTGGAATGTACTTTGTGAAGTTGTTGATAAATTGTGATCTGTTTATGAGAGGCTCCTCTGCTATGCTTTGGAAATGTTTTACCAGAGAACATTCCATTTCTTTATGGGTGCTGAGATCTTTCCCTTGAGTGCCTTTGAGTTTTGAAATCCTATTATGTGACCTGTGATCCATGGTTGACATGTGAAAAAACTTTGTGTTTCTGTCCCCTTCTTTAAGCCATTGCACTCTCGATTTTTGTCTCCAGAAGATCTCCTCTTGCCGGAATCTGTCTTCCCATTCGTGTTGAAGAGAGTTAGCTTGCATTTTTCTTTCCTCGGTAAAGCCATCTGTGATAAGGATCTGATTGATTCCTTGTAGTTTCTGTTTAACCTCTCTTTTAGATTTGAAAATATTTCCAAACTCCTTTTTGTTCCGTTCTTTAAGCCTGAGTTTGATGTGTTTTAGTCTCTACTGTAGAAGGAACATATTAGTGCCTTGAATGGGCAAATCTTCCACCCATCATTTACCAATATTACTGATGAAGTAAGGGTGGGTGAGCCAGACATTTTCAAACCTAAAATGCATATTCCTCAGAGTGCCTATAAAAGAAGCTTCAAGTTGGATAGGCTAGTGATCCGAGCCTCCAAAAGGAATGATTGATGCAGTCAAGTCAGGGCTAGTGAGCAGGAGGTCCTCCGATATTATAAATCTATCTAGTTTAGAGGCAACTTGAGAAGCCCCTCCCCTCTTATTGTTCCAGGTGATAGTACCATTTATTGTCTCCGTGTCCACTAGCCTCATGTCATTTAGGAAGTTCTGGTAGGCAATGGAGTCTCTGCCTAGTGTTCTGGTCCCGCCTTTTTTTCCTGTAAGATATCTGATCATATTAAAATCCCCTCCCAAAATCCAGGGCATAACAGGATGTCTCTCTCTCAACGCCTCCAGTGAGGTGAGAAGCTTGAGTTTGTCTTCAAGTTTTTGAGGACCATAGAAATTTGTGATCATATATATTTCCTTATCACCCAAAGGTTGGATCACCATTGAAAGGTAGTTCCTGGATGCTTCAGCATCCAGGATTCCAAGTTTCTGGGGATTCCAGAGTGTGAGAATCCCTCCTACTATGTTGTCTGCTTTAACTTCTAGATAGTCATACTCAATGAGCCATTTGCTATGTATCTCTATGATTTTATCTATTGAACATTTTGTTTCTTGGATAAGCACCATGTCTGGTTTTTCTTCTTTTATTCTATTGCTAAGATTTCTTTGTTTCCTTTTACTTCCTAGACACCTAATGTTCCAGGTCGTGAGCTTCATTATGAAAGATTTGTAAATGAGTAACTAGTAAGATCTTTCATCTTACCTGAGTTGATCATGAGTTTCCCACACTCTGTCAGCAGCTCATTCTATCTTTTCCTTCCTCTTTTCTTGCTTGGGTTCTTGGAAGAGTGTCCTGATGTTGCCTCCATCGTTTTAACCCCTCCATTTTCCTGGTTGTCATGGTTTCTTTTGACTCCAGAATACTTTGCTTGAGATCGCCATAGGAAGAGTTGTTATACTCTGTCAAACTCCTCTTGTGGTAGAGAATCAACCCCTTTGGTGGTTCCTTGCTCCAAGAACTTTTCTAGATTGAGATTCTCCCTCTCAAGAATCTCTTGTAGTTCATTGTCCTCGGTTCCAACTTCACTTGGGGTCATCTCATGGTCCCTGCCAAGTTCCATGATGCTTGGCAAATCTTCCTATAGTTTGCTGTTCTCTGGTACATCCTCCATGCTAGCATATTTTTCCTTCTTTGCAGGATTATCCTTCGATGCTTGGTTCATTTCATTGTTCCCACCTTCTTCTTCTAAAATCTTGAAACTGTTATGACTTGGGTGTTTATCCTCGCTAGTTTTCCTTTGGTACTTTTTTCCTCCTTTCCCTTTTCCTCCCATCTTGGTAAAGCCTTCGGGTTCTTTGCCTATGTTTGTTTTCATATTGTCCTCCAGTTTGTTTAAAGGGAAATCTCTGATGAGGTGCTCGTGTTCATGACATTTACGACATCTGAATGGGACATGTTCATAGTCCACCGCCTACACCCATTATTCATCATATACTTCTTGAATGATTTCATCTGGAAGTGCTCATGATAGGTCCATTTCTACACATATGCGAGAAAAGGAGGTGTATTTTCCTCGCAGATTTGCCTCTGATATTTTTAGAAAATGACCTATTTTATTGCCGATGGCTTTTAAGGATTCAGGCAACCAGTAATCTAAAGGTAGGGAGTAGATTTGTATCCATATCGGTATTGATGTGAATGTTTCTCATTCCGAGACTAAATTCATCACCCATGGTCGCATGTAGAGGCCAGCCGCATCATAAAAGTATGGTCTTCTTTCGAACACTTTGTCTTTGTCCTCTAGGTTTGTGAACGCCACTATGAAGAAACCCTTGGACCCAAGGTGGAGGGTTATTCCCCCCTTAGGTTTCCATTTGTTTCTTATCCAAACCTTCAAAGCCTTCTCCGTTGGCCATATCCCCCTAAATTTGCATATAACTGCGTATGCCGCCATGTGATCTCTATGCTCCTGTAGTGCTGGATTATTTAAAACCACCTGGGGTTTAATGGTTGACCTGGGTTTGCAGAGTCCTGTCGTACTCCTATGCTGAGCTCTGTGACTGCTGCCTCCTGTTCTCTTCTCTCCTCTAACTTCCACATGATTCTCTTCCTGCTCATGAGAACTGATGTTTTCCGGCTTTTCTGTGCTGATCCTCTCTGTTTCTGCCTCCATTGGGTTTTTGAAGCGATTCGACCCCGCTTCCTTGCTTCTGTTTGCCACTACATGGTTGTAGGAGGGAGTGGAACTCCCCCCTCCTCGCCCCTCCATGGCTACCAACAATAATCCCCTATTGGTCCAAACCCTCGTTCTACTCTCTCCCCCACAGCGCCGTTCTCCAAGGATAAAAAAAAACTCCAATTTTGATTTCATTTCTTAGTTGTCAAAGTAGAAACTTGCCTCTTCGCTTATGACTCTTAAGATAGTTGTTTAATAGAGGATTATTAAAGGCCATGAGGCAAAGTAATAAACATCATTACTTTTGTTAAATTTGTAATCACTTTCTAGTTAAAGACTTTGCCGTTTAATACAAATACTCTGTTCTTTGGTGCTCAATGCGTGGATAAATAGTTTGACATTCAATTTCATGCTTGCACTCAACAGGAGATCCCCCTGGAGCGCTGTAAGATTTGTTTAGCTTTTGGTTATGTTAATTTTTATTTAAGAATATCTTCTTCATCGAAGTTAATGTTTGATTAGTGTTTTGATTGGTATTTTGTTCATTAGTTTATATCTTAATCTTGATTATTTTGAATAGGATGAGCGCTCATAAAAAGACAAAAAACTTCCTTCTCACAGTTTGTTTCATTCAGTGATTTTAATTTTAATTTCATGAGTAATGTACAAAGAAATTTAGAATCATAACTACGCACATTAGTAATCCTTTTGATTTAGATCTCAATTTGTTATTTTGTTGAAGTAGTTTGATTTAAATTGTTCTTCTATTGAGTAGAATAGAATTTTAATTTGCAAAAGCATTTAGAACATTTCAATTTCTTGCAAGTAGAATTAGAGTTTCAATTCTTCCATTGGAATAGATTTCTCAATTCAGTTCAAGTAGAATAATGTTCAATTCTTGCTGGCATAAATTAAATTTCAATTCAGTTCTAGTAGAATAACTCTTAATTCTTGTTGCAATAGAATCAATTTTGATTCAGTTTGATAAGTTATAATTGATTTCACCTTGTAGTTTGATTTGATTTCAAAAGAGTATTTTTGATGGAAAGAACATGTGTGTATAAATGTTTTGAGTTAATCTAGTTGCATTTATATTTGGTTCAATTTCATATTTTAAAATAAAAATAGAACTCCTAGCATATATTGTGCACATGCACTTCATAAGTACACAAACCTTGGTTGACAATTAATGAAGTAACTTAAGCATCAATTATATTACCCAACATTTTGGCATTGTTTCTGGGGAAGTGTATATAGGACTTTATCTTTGGTTTGCATATCATTTTAGATGCATTCATCCTATAGATGCATAACTAAAGCATGTTAAAAACCATTTAGAATGCATGAATAGAGAACGAGATTCTAGGGGTAGATTTGTAAGTAGAAGTAGAGGAAAGAGTTCAATACCAACATCACCACTCACCCCCACTAGACCACGTAGTGCCACACCATCCACTGATACTCACATTCCATCTATAGTAGGTAGACATAGAATTCCTGAGGTTCATAGATCCGAAATCAAACCTAGGGACTCACCAACTTCTTCCACTAAAGTTGTAGTTGAGGAATTGATCCAGGTGGATACTTGTGGCCACCTCCCTATTCCACTTGGACCCCCACCATTTTTCTTTCAGTTTTTCAGTTTCCTTAACTGTAGCACAATTTACTATTTTTGGCAGTTTTTTAGGTCTTGAACTTTCAGAGTCATTTTGAGGCCCTAAACAAGGTTTTTTTGGAAAATGGGAAACTCATGTTTTTGATCTAAAGTTGTAGTCCTCGGATAGATATTTCTAATGAGGTATCATGCACATCAAACAAAGATCGTATGCCAAAGTTATGACCTTGGGAAGTTGATGTACCAATTTAACCCAATGGGGCCCATAGTTCTGGCTCTTCATCTCCTAGGGTTATGTTTTTGGATATTTAGGGTTTTCCATTATTTCTCAATAATAAATTAGCCTTTGAGCCTCATTGTAACACAGTTCGGAGGCATGTAGCCACCACCTCTCTTCTCAGAGATAAGCTACTATCGCCTTATCTAGTTTATTTTCATTATGTTAGTAAGCATATTTCAGTTTTTTGATATTAATGAAATGAATATTTATTTCTATTGCATCTCTTTGTCTATGTTTATATATGTATTATGTTACATTCCTACATAAGTTCAAATTAGTGGTATCAGAGCGGACTTCTCTTTGTCTGTTTTTCTTTGCATGTCCCCAACAAGGTCAGGCAATAAGGAGTTAGAGCTCGAACTGGTTGAACCTTTGTAAGACCAACCTTGCAAACCCTGACAACCTCCTATGGTGGAAGAAAATAAAGATAAGGGAGCAGGAGATCCGTTCAAAATATTGCTCGAAGAATCCCTCAAGTGACAAAAGAACGTGATGATGGACAACTTTTACCAAATCCTTAGGCAACTACCCACAAGTGATGCATCTTCATACAACAACCACTATGGAGGCACCACTCCATTTAAGGTACAAGTCAACTTAAACATATCTATATTTGAAGGCTAGATATATGCAGATGCCATAGATAAATGGTTAAATATGTTAGAAGGATATTTTTCGGTTCATAATTTTTCCAATAGGGTAAAGATTACTTTTTCACTCCTCAAAGCTGGTCCCCCTATTAAGTACTGATGGGAAGCCTACTGTGATAAGAAGGATGAGGGGGAACCCTCACTATTTTCATCTGCAGCAACTTGGAATTATTTCCGAGATACCATAAAGGAGCAGTATTACCTTGTCGGGAGCTATGAATATAAATACATAAAGTGGACCACGTTGCGACAGGGAACAAAACAATACATGCCAGAGTTCACAAATATTTTTCATACCCTTCGCACGAAGTTGGGTATTAAGGATTATGAGCGACATTTGGTACTCAAGTACCATAGTTGTCTACACAAGTGCATCCAGGACGAGATAGAGTTCCTGTACATCTCCTTGCTTAGCATCGCCTATCGATACGCTGTCAAGATTGAGCAAAACTTTAAACAGAAGAAGAAAGACTCTAGATCTGCAAATCCGAAGCAAGGGAAAGGCGCCCCCAAACCATTTAACAAAGGAAAAATACAAGGTAGGGTGACCTAGGATAACCCACCAAAGCCGTAAGAAAAGAACAACACCACGAAGACAAAGAAAGACATAAGAAAATGGTGTGAGTTCATAAGAGCCCCACTCACAACACAAGTGAGTTTCAAGCCAAGTAGTCACTGGTGGCTGAGTTGAAGGATTCAAAGTTAGATGCATGTTCTGAATCTGATTCAGGACCTAACAAGGAAAATGATAAAGGGAAACAAATTATTTATGCAGACCTAAGTACCACCGTTTCGACCACCAAAGTCCATCAGATTGAGCTTGAGGATACGGAGGAGGGGGGTGTCTCTTCCCTACAACATCAAGCCCTTCACAGATGAGGTACTATGTGATGTTTCTCCTCTTGAAGTTTGTGATGTATTATTTGGCCAACCATACTTGTGGAAGCATCATGTTGTGTATGATTCTAGGCCTCGCACTGTGATTATTACTTTGGGAAATAAGTTATACATGATACTGGAGGTAGCACTACCTACCACCATCTCTTTGATCTCTATGAAGCAATGTAGTAAGATCATTTCCCAGACTAGGAAATTTATCTTCCTTATGATTCACCCTTAGGGCAAGAAGAAGATCGTGGCCACATCCACAACCTCCAAACAAGGCTCCTCCACACAACAACAACAGATGAAAAAGGTTGTGGAGGAGTATAGGGACATATTCACATCACCCAAAGGGGTACCCCTACACTATTAGGTCAAGCACTCCATCGATCTGACCCTGGGCGTGTTGATACCCAATGGAGTGATCTATCGACACTCTATTATAGAGAATGATGAAATAAAGAGGCATATTATGTAGTTGTTGAAAAAAGGACACATTAGACCAAGTTCATCACCCTGTGGGAGCCCGATCGTGTTGGTACAAAAGAAGGACGAAACCTAGAGGCTATATATTGACTATCGGGGGCTGGGTAAGATCACTGTCTAAAATAGGTATCCAATCCTAAAGATTGATGACCTTCTGGACCAGCTTAAGGGGGCCATATATTTCAATAAGATTAAATTTAAATCTGTTTATCACCAGGTACCAATCGAACCCTCCGATGTGTGGAAGATTTCCTTCAAATCCAAGGAGGGCATTTTCGAATGGCTGGTCATGTCTTTCAGGTTAATGAATTTCCCCATAACCTTCATGAGGCTGATGGATGACATCTTGTGGCCCTTCACCAACTCATTCGTGGTAGCGTATTTTGATGACATCTTGATCTTTAGCCAAAGTTGGGAAGAGAACCTACACCATATTCTACAGGTCGTCCAAACCTTGCGATAACACAAATTGTGTGACAATTTGGAGAAATGCACTTTTGGTATGACCCAAGTTCAATATCTGGGGTACATCATTGATGAGCAGGGTGTGCATGTGAACCTAACCAAGATACAAGTTATTCAGGATTGGCTAGCCAAACCACTCTAACAGAGCTCCAAAACTTTCTGGGTCTTTCCAATTTCTACCACAGGTTCGTGTTAGGTTTCTCTCATATCACTTGGCCTTTGATTCAAGTCACCATGGGCGGAATGAAAGAAAAGTTCTTTTGGTCCAAATCCCAACATAAGGTGTTTTTAGAGTTGAAGCATCACCTTTGCTATCCACTAGTGCTCACATTACTAGACCTACAACAACCATTTGAGATTGAGACAGATGCCTCTGACTATGATATTGGTTCAGTTCTTACTCAACAGGGCATCCAATGGCATATCACACTGAGACACTTTCAGACATAGTCTGAAAGTATTCCACCTATGAAAAAGATATGTATTCCATTATGCAGGCTTGCTGACAGTGGAAGCATTACATTATGGGGAAGAAACGATCATTCACACATACCACTAGCCCCTACGGTTCATACAGACATAAGGAAAGTTGCAGAATGATCGCCATAAGAAATGATCCACATACCTGTGATAGTTCCATCTTAAGATTATGTACAAGAATGACAACACTCATAATGTCATAGACTGCCTCAGCTGACTAGTGATCATGGCGCTAACCACTGTGCTCGACTCTTGTGGACACAAGACTTCAAAATGACTACATATTTACAAGAGTGATCTAGAATTCGACACCACATACCAGATGCTCCTAGAAGGTAAGAAAGTTCCAGACTTTCGCCTCTAGGACGCGCTATTATGCCACCTAGGACACCTCTATGTTCTTTCAAGCGAGTGTGCCAATATTATTTGAGAGGTTCACTATAGTCACGTCTCTGGACATTTTAGGGTAGAAAAGATAGTGGCAGTGCTACAAAAGTATTTTTATTGGCCAAAACTTCGACAAGATGTTGGGAAGTACATTAGACCTTGCACTGTCTACTGCATTTCCAAACCTACAATCAAGAAGCAAGGTTTGTATACTCCTCTTTCTACTTCTAGCCGACACCAGGAATCCATATCTATGGATTACATGTTGAGCCTTCCTTCTACCAACTATGGAAATAACCGTGTTTTCGTGGTCATCGACAAATCCTCTAATATGGCCATTCTAGCGGCCTGAAAGAAGAGTATCACAACAGAAGCCACTGCCAAACTCTTCTTTGAACTCGTTTGGGTACACTTTGGGATCCCACAATCCATTATCTCATATCGGGACAAAAGGTTCCTAAGTGAATTTTGGTAAAGCCTCTGGTCGTTGTTAGATACCAAGCTCACTAAGTTCATGGCTTTTCACCCCCAAATTAATGACCAGACAAAGGCTGTCAAGAGGATGATCATGCACATCCTATGCATGTACAACTCAAAGAATCCATGCACATGGGACAAAATCCTCCCCTATGTCTAGAATAGCTACAATAGAGCTCTCCGTAGCTCAATTGGCCACATCCCCTTTTAGGTGGGATTTGGATTCCAACCACTATGTCCCATTGATGCTGCTATACCACTTATAGCTACTCAGGAAGATTCGACTCATGTCCAGTCTGAACCCAACAAAGCTAACAACTTCATTGAGCACATTCATCACATCCTCTAGTAGGTCCATGACATATTGGACAGAGAAAATGCTAAGTAAAAAAAACGTTATGACCAACATCATGTACCACACAAATTTTAGGTGGGTGACAAAGTTTGGTTACATTTACAGAAGGAGCACCTCACTGGGGTCTACCAAAAGCTTCACCTGCTTTGATATGGGTCTTACACCATCAATAATGCTATAGGGAATAATTATTTTGATCTTAGCATTCCACCATTCCTTGGCTTGCACCTAGTGTTCAATGTGGATCACCTTCGACCATACTTTCCACCATTACTTGACACATCAGACGTTGCAGACCAACTCATGCCAACAGAGCTAAACCCAAAATGCATGGAATAGGCCACAATTGATCGGATCATGGAAACACAGATCAAGAATACTCGCCACTAGAAGATCCAACTGCATCGGGTTTTAAAAGCTGGCCAACTCCTACACCAAGCAAGTGGCTCACTAGGGACCAAGTTCAATAGAAGTTTCCCCATCTCATGGAGGCACTCAACACAATGGGGACCATTGCTTCCTAAGGGGGGGGCAACTAATCCAGGTGGATACTGGTGGACACCCACCTATTCTACTTGGACCCCCACCATTGTTTCTTTCAAATTCTCAGTTTCCTTAATTGTAGCACAATTTCCTATTTTGGCAGTTTTTTTCGAGTCTTGAACCGCTGGAGCCATTTTGAGGCCCTAAATGATGTTTTTATTATTATAGAAAATGGAAAAACATGATTCATTAATTGAAAATTTTAGTCAAAATTTGTAGTCCTCAAATATATATTCCTAATGAGGTATCATGAGTGTCAAACAAAGATCGTATGCCAAAGTTATGACCCAGGAAGTTGATATATCAATTTATCGCAATGGGGCCCATAATTTTGGCACTTTATCTCCTAGGGTTAGGTTTTTGGATGTTTAGGGTTTTCCGTTGTTTCTCAATAATAAACAGGCCTTTGAGCCTCATTGTAACATAGTTCAGAGGCATGTAGCCACCACATCTCTTCTTAGAGATAAGCTACCATTCCCTGAGCTAGTTTATTTCCATTCTGTATGTAAGCATATTTCAGCTCTTTGAAATTAATGAAATGGGTGTTACAGGTCAATTTGGGCACATCAACCCCGACTTCCAAATATGTATTTTTAGGGTCCATCAATCCCTAATATAGTTGTTTTCATTCCCTAATGAGGTCAACCTACATCATGCTTGCCTCCCAAGAGTTTCCATGTCACCATTCATCCAAAAAATGCCCCTAAGGAGATCAGCGCAGGTGGCCCTTTCTCAGGCTGCATTGCAATGCAGGAACTGCACTGACTAGGTGCACTGCAATGCAATTAGCCTTTGTTTCACCTGCGTTGAGTGAGATTCATCGAATTTTTTTAATGAATCCATTGGATTCCTCATCCAATGGATGCTTATGGAAGTTTCCAGATGGATGGAGCTTGCATTTGGATGAGGAAGAGGATGAATGAACGTTAATACATTATCCCTTCCTCCATGGAATCACTTCCCAATTTTGGTAGAGCATTCATGAGGGCCATTAATCGCTTAACCTCCTCCATTCAGCTATAAATTGAACAAGCATTCAAAGGCTGGTCTAGGTTGGAATTTCTTAAGTTAAGGAAATGTTGTTTAAATGAGATTAGTAAGAGTATTGTAATGATGTCGAATTGTTGCTTCATGAGGAGAGAAGGGTTTGAAATTGGACGGAAGAAACTCAATTGAGCATGAATCTTCATGGGTTGTAATCTTTCCTTTTATCAATAAAGAGTTCTAATCTTGTTCCATTCATGTGTTTATACGATGTATATCGTATTCTGGATTCTATGATATGTTTAGTTAATAGATCGTTATTGTATGCTTTGATGGGTTTCTGTCTCAGCTTGTGTGTAGGTACTTTCCAAGCGAGTTAAGTACTGAAAGGAGCGGTGAAATCAGTCAAAGGAGAGAGGGATTAAGAAAAAATTACAGGTTGGTTCCTTTCCTTCTTCTCTTATCTGTTAATTATAGGAAAAGCAATGAATTACTTTGTTTGTTGTTTCTAGACTAGCTACTAGGTTTAGAGGGTTAGGCGTTTGAAGAAACACTAAATTTCCCCAAAAAAATTGGCAACCATATTGGGGACCGATCCTATCCCTTGTAGTAGCTTATCAATCTCTTAAAACACTTTGACATACTGTACCTTCTGTCGTTTATTGAATTCAAGTCCAAATTCACTGAAAATTGAGTCAAATTTGAGCATAAAATTGTCTTGTTGTAATCAACGCACCTCTGTGATTGACATAGTGCACTGCAGTGCACCTTCTACATAGAATTAGTGCAATTTAGTGCATTGTCTCTGACTGTGGCCTGCACTGATCCCTTTAGGGTCAGTTTTCCCATCTAGGAACTGAAAATTTTTGTCAATTTTCAGTAGTTTGAATTGCTTGTTGGATGTAAATGAGGTCTTGTCTCTGAAAACAATCTTTGTTTCCTTATTTCAACCTAATTTACATTGGATTGTTGGATGTTTTTTTATGTATTTGTTTTATTGTTTGCAGTCCATTGTCGAAAGGTAGTTTTGATCGTTTGTTTTGTCAAAAACGAAGTGTCGTAAAGTCTTCCTTCATAAATAATCGATTGATCTATTTTGTGCATTTGATTCATATATTCGTTTAAAAGTGTCGAAAATCTTCGTTTCTTTAAAGTTGAAAGTGTCGTACAGTATTCCTTTCCCTTTAAGAGAAATTGTCATAAATTGACATTTTTTGTGAAAAGAATTTCTGAATCATTTGTGAATTACTTTTTCTTATTGCATCATTCACATTAAGAGAAACTGAAAAGAAAAAGAAATAGATGCAATTTTAATTTTAGAGTTTGAGTTTGTGAATTCAAAAGGATTGGCTTAGGGAATTTCATTAGTTTGTGCTCTTTGTTTTTTGTTCCAAAAGTACTTAAATGCTCCATCTCTCATAGCTAGGATTTTCATTGCTGAAAACAAATGGAAAGAGTGCTTCTCATTCTAGTTGCATTCTTAGGAATTTCAAAAAACATCTCATGGTGAACCCTCAAAGGAAAAGTTTAGGCAAGATCAACCTAAAATTTACATCAGTTAACCTAATAATGCATTGGAACTTAACGCAAACATCTAGAGGTCTAGGCTAGAGACGTGTTTCGGCGTCTTAAAACCTAGTGGCTGTTGTTTTCATTGAGGTTGGGTTATTCCTCCTCTTTGATTCGATAAGTACTAGTACAAACTTGTGCTCCCTGTACCATCAAGTATATAGTGGGAGACTCCAATAGGTTGAAATCCTTTATCCCTAGGAAGCCGAGTCTGCCGCCTTATTGATCACAATGCACCAAACACAACATTCAGGAAGATTGACTGCCATATGATAAATCCTTGGTAATTTCTCTTTCATTTATCACCAAGGTATATATTGCAGTTTTGTGATTAGTTTGGTAAACCCTCTTGTCTAGAATCTTTAGAGCAGTCACTTTTGTTCCTTTTCAACTTCTTAAAAAGAAAGGTTCATCTGAGCACTTGTCCTTTTAGGCTCATTAAACATTGAAAGCGATTAGAGTCATCTTTTGTTTTTTCTCCTCTTTAAAAATGAAAAATCAAAGTTATGTTCTAGTGTCGTAAAAGTTAATTGAAAATGAATAACATCCTTATTCCTTAGTTGAGTTTAGGTTACTAACAACAATCAACAATTCTGGAGGAAGATCAACCTCCACTCTGTCATTCGAGGAGAGTTACGAGCAAACCACCCTTGCCACTAGAAGTGACTCCTATCCGGTCAAGGCAGACTCGTCAAACTAAGTCTGGTACATCAAGATTTTCTGGTACTTCATCTGAATTACCAGAGCCACCTATCACAGCTAGTGCTGAGAATCAAGTTACTCCAACTATTTCTGGTAAATCTGTTACACAAGAAGAAGTTACTCAACTACCCAAGGCCACTATAATGGAAACAAGTGAAAAAGCAACTGAAGTTGATCCACAACTTGAAGTTAATCAACTTAAAATTACTTTAGAACTTGAACCAGTTCAATTGGAATTTGATCCAGAACCTATAATAGTTGAAACCGAAGACATTTTTGAACCCAAAGTTGTTTACAAACCTTCCCTTGAAATTGAAGTTCTTTTACTAGAACATCTGGACTTTGACCTTGGACATTCCGAAGTTGTTACTAAAATACCTTAGTCATCTGTAGTTCCTGAAACTCCATATTTGACACCAGAAGTCTTTTCGGACTTGACGGTGAAATCCTTCCACCTAGATTAATTGATGTAGAGGAAGAAGCTGAGGAAGATTCTACCCCTGGGACTCCACATCATTTTGGACCTGGTTTATATATTTATTCTCAATCTCTTCCTCATTCTGCTGCTACCTCTGAGATACCACTTTATTCATTAGGTCAACTTTTGGCTTAGTTAACGATGGCAGAACAACCGCAAACATCCCAAACTACTTCATCTAATGCAGTTGCAGCAGAATCTTTTGCTACAACTTCCTCGATGTTTTCTACCACACCTGAGTCACATTTATATGGACAACCATCCATCCTAACTGGTTACCAGTCTATGTCTGGAATCCACTCAGGGGTTTCTTCATTGCCATGGTCATCACCCATGTCGTCATCAAGAATTTTACTTGGTTCTTCTTATCAAGGACAACAATTTGATCTTGCTTACTAGTATCAAACTGGGAAATTCAGTGAACAAAGACCTGTATATCCTCTTAACAATGGACTGCCACCATATGGTCAGCAATATGCTTATTCACCGCATCCTCCCTATCAAGGAGGACAACCCTATGGTTATGTTCTGCCATATTCAGGTCAACCTAAAATGAGAGTTTGTCAGTGGCAGCCAACTATGCCACCACAACCAAGGCTTGTATATCCAAAACAACCTATGCAAACTGAGCCGATTATTTCGACCCAACCTGTCGTAACTTTGGAGCCACAGATACAAGCTCAACCTGTTGTATCTCATCCTGTACAAGTTAGTTCTGCTACCTCGCAACCACAAGTTTCAAGTCAGTAAAACCAAACTTGTTAGGCTGTTGTGCAACAACTGCTTGTTTTTGGGGTACAATTACCTTAGGTTAGTGTGCAATTATCTGGAACGACTCAAGTTTCTACTGGTTTGGTTTATCCTTAGCCTGGTCAAATTGGCATTGGGGGGCAATATCAAACTTCACAACCGATACCCCAACAACCTTGGCAGCCACAATATCAACAACCTCCTTTTCAGAATGTCCAACCTCAGTATGGGCCTACATTTCAAGCTCAACCTGGGCAAGGACAATATCAAGCATATCAAGGCCTTGTGTACCAAGCCTAACCCGGTTACGGGCAATTGCAAGGTCAACCTAGTTTTAATCCATATACCAAGTATGTCCCACTACCCCATCAAGGATATCCGCCTTATGCAGGTATGCAAAGGTCCATGACATAGGCAATTCCATCTTATCCTGGATATGCTCAACTCGATTTGAACTGACAGTTGCCATTTGTGGAAACTCTAGAATTAGCAGATTTAAACTGGCTCACCAATGATCCAATTTTATATGCACCTTGGTGGCCGACAATTCCTCATAAGTTGCCTTCCGATATTCCTAAGTTTAATGGAAATCCTAAAGAAGACTCGTCAAATCACGTCATGACTTTTCATTTATGGTGTTCTTCAAACTCCTTAAATGATGATTCGGAAAGACTCAGTCTTTTCCAAAGAATGCTCACTGGTTCGACCGCTAGGTGTTACATTGAATTAATGAGAGATTCTTTTAATAATTTCACCCATTTAGCCACTACCTTTTTGACCCACTTGCAGTTACCTATCAGATATGAAACTGGAATGGAACTTTTGACCAATTTTAAACAAATGACTTCTACTCACATATCAGATCATATTCATGAGTGGCATCGTCGTTGTCAAATGTTTAAAACCTATGTCCCTAATCAGCTTCTAGCTGATTGGTTCATTAAGTCCTTATTGCCATTTATCATCGAGGATGTGGCTAAAGGTGGAGTTGTTACAGAAGAGCAAGTGATTGCTCATGCCCAATACTTGGATTTAATTTACATGTAATCTGGCACGCTCTATGAAAAAATTCCACATGCACCACACCTAAATCAATCCATTCCACCTCCATAATCGGGTAGGGACTCTCATGTCGACGACGGTGTGATAGGTTCCTCGAGCACACAAACGACAAGTAAACCATCTGGTCAATCGCTTGCCATTTTGACTCAAACTGTAAATGCATCTAAGGTTCCTACTTCTGAGATTAATGCCGTGTCATCTGAAAAAGGTAAGAATCAAAAGCAACCAGGAAGCAAGAAGAAAGGGAAAAATAAAAAGAAAACTGAAAACCCTCCACAAGAGAAATCATCTGATTCCTCTAATCCGAGGAAGAAACCTTGTTATCCATGTCTGATATGTAATGACGAGCACTTTACAAGAGATTTTCCTCACTGCTCGGAAGTTTCTAAGCTGTTAAAAACTTCTACTGCATCCGCAATGTTGACAAATCCGTTTCCAAACCCGGATACCAATATGGTTGCAACTGAAAATTCTTCCACATCCCAGGTATTAATGTTATCCATATCAAAACCTAAAGATTAGATTTTGGTTTAGACACGTAGTAAAGATTATGGTAATCTGTCATAGTCGTCAAATAATTAGGCCACTCTTCAACCTGGTTCTTCAACTTCGACCACATCGGAAAATATTCCACTACCCATTGCACCAGAGTTAACAATAAAGACGCCTAAGGGAGTTGTGCACAAATCAATGCTTAACCCTTGAGCTCGATCTGCTCAAAATTATAACATAGTAGAAGATCTTGCTCAGTCCCCTTTTGCTATGTTGACGCTTGAGGTATTACAAAATTTCCCCTCCTAGAAGAAGGCTTTACTGTCGGCAATAGGTGGATTAGATCTAGCAGATTCTAATCTTGTAGTTTTTAATCACTCAGGATATACACCACAGTTACCAACACAATTAGCTTTTCTAATTCAAGTTAAAAATCTCATCAAGAATATTCATTGAACTATCATAGATGAGGGAGCTTCTACCTAGATTATGTCAATGAGCTGCTGGAAAACACTGGGGTCACCTATGTTTTCAAGATCACCAACCACATTGAAAGCTTTTGATGGAAGAACTTATACTTCATGTGGGAGTTTGAATATTTGCAATTAGAACTAGGGGGCAAAGTAGTAATTGTTGAGGTTGAGGTGGTTGATGGACCCCTTGACTACAACATTTTACTTGGATGACCATGGGTTTATGCTATGGCTGCTATTGTTTCCACATACTTTCTTACGATTTCTTTTCCTCATAAAGGTGCAATAACAATTATCAACCAAACTTCATTTTTTGCCTCTAGTTCTTAAGTTATGGGAAGCATTCCATTAGTTAATGGACCACTGCTTTCACTTCAATCTGTTGGTGTAGGTCTTTTCAAAGATCCCTCCCTAATGGGTACTTTCACACTTCCTCCACCATCTGGAATTTCAGAAGTTGCGAGAGTCGAGACATGTAATAGGTTATCCTCTACTTCATCTGATTTAAAGAGGATCACCAATAGTATTGAAGATGAAAGTTTTACTGAGGTTATGCTGCTAAGTCCCATCGAACTCGCATAACAATCAATTTTTCTTACTTGTGTGGCGTTTTCAAATCCACATTCGCCGATTATATGGGTAGTTCGTTCACTTGAATATGGTACTTCTTCTAATCCTTTTGCTTGTATATATTCTACAGATGAGGAAATCATCCAATCAATGATGATAGGAGAAGAACCTTGGGAAGATTATCATCATCGTTCCCTTCTTCCAGATACCAGTGAAGATTATTTAGATGAGCTAGTACACCCTTCATTTGTAGATTTCTTCTTGAATTATGTTGGAATATATTCGGTAGATTCTGAGCGTAATTTGTCTAACATAGAAGAAACAATTTCTATAGACATTTCGACCAAGCCTAACATTGTAGAAAAAATCCATGTCGGAAAATCTTGTTCTCCTTTGGAACTCGATATTTACCATGCTTTGTTTCGTGAATTTAGAGATATATTTGCATGGTCTTATGAGGAGATTCCAAGCATTGATTCAAGCATTGTTGAACATAAAATAAAAATGTACCCTGATGTCAAACTAGTATGACAGTGGATTCGACCTGTACATCCAAAGAAAGTTGCTACCATTAAGACAGAGGTTGAATTTTTTTTGCGTGCTGGCTTAATTTACCCTGTACCTCTTACCAATTTGGTATCAAATATTGTTCCAGTGATGAAAAAACAAGGAACAATCCGAGTGTGTGTTAATTACTGGGATGTAAATAAAGCATGTCCAAAAGACAATTTACCTACACCCTTCGTCGACCAGATTATTGATGAATCTGCCAGATGTGAAATCTTTTCATTCATGGATGGATTTTTCGGCTACAATTAAATCAATATTCACCCAGAGGATTAGTCAAAAACTGCATTTATTTGTCCCTGGGGCACATTCGCGTATGCAAAGTTACCTTTTGGTTTGAGGAATGCAGGGGCTACCTTTCAGAGGGCAATGAATTATGCCTTCCACGACATTAAGAACATTGTGCAACCATATCTTGATGATTTGCCTACTCATTCATGAAAGCGGACTGATCATCCGCAACATCTTAGAGCAATATTCTTATAGTGCCGACACTACAAAATAAGGCTCAATCCACACAAGTGTGTGTTTTGTGTTGGCTCTAGTTGATTTCTTGGATTCGTGATGTCAAAATATGGAATTTGACTCGATCCAACTAAGGTTCAGGCAATACTTGAATTTCCTCCACCTTCGAATTTATTAGATTTACAGAAAATTCAAGGGGAGGCAAACTTTCTACGGAGGTTCATTCCAAACTATTTTGAAATGGCTAAAGTTTTACTCATCTGTTGAAGAAAGAGGTACCCTTCCATTGGGATTAGGTTGTGCAAGCTTCCTTTAGTGCTCTTAAAGATTCCCTGATTAGAGCATCATTAATGTATGCCCCAAATTATCAACAAGACTATTACTTGTATCTCGCCGCTGCAGATACAACCATCAGAATGGTTTTAGTTCAAGAAGAAGATGGAATAGAACATCCTATATATTATTTGAGCCGTAATCTCAATGATACAAAAAGAAAGTATTCTTATGTTGAAAAGTTAGCTTTGGCAACCGTTCAAGCTGTGCAGAGGTTTCGTCATTATATTCTCCAACATAAAACTACACTAATCTCCAATTGCAACCCTATGACATACATTTTTTCACATCAATCGTTGGGGGGAAAATATTCGAAGTGGATAGTTATATTGCAGGAATTTGATTTGGAATTCGTTAAGTCTAAATCAAAGAAATCTCTCGTATTTGCCGAACTACTTTCTGATCTTCCCTCATCCTCCAATGATTTAACATTAGAAACATCAATCTTGGATGAGTCTCTGTTTCTCATTTAGTCAAGTGATCCATGGTATTGGGAATACTGATCTATCTCTAGACCCAAGCTTTCCAGCCCGATACCTCTCGCTCTCAACAGTGACATATCCGATACCAAGCCAAAAATTATCTGATAGTTGGTGATGCACTTTATCGCCGTGGTATCGATATGATTTTATGTAGGTGCCTCACTCATGAGGAGGCTGAGAATGCTTTAAATGAATGTCATTCATGTGCTTGTGGTGGGAATTTGTCCGGATATGCAACATCATAGAATATTCTCCGTACTGGTTAATTTTGGCCAACAATATTCAAAGATTGCATAATTACCGTCAGAAGTTGTCATGCATGTCAAATTTTCAATTAGAAAGCTAGATTACCACCCACACCTTTGCATCCAGTAATTGCTGTTGGACCATTCACTAAATGGGGCATTGATTTTATGACATGTAACCCCACCTCGACTGGTGGGCATGGGTGTATTATAGTCGTTGTTGACTATTTTACCAAATGGGCTGAGGCGATGCCTACATTAAAAAACATCAACGAAACAAATGCATTGTTTTTCTTCAAGCACGTGGTTGCCAGGTTTGGTGTACCATAGGCCATAGTCACAAAACATGGGTTGCATTTTCGCAATCACATGATGGTTGAGTTGACTACCAAATTAGGACTGTCACATGATAGTTCTACTCCATATTATCTGTAAGCTAATGGACAAGTTGAGGCTATCAACAAGGTCCTTAAGCGTATGTTACAACGAATGATTGGAGTTCATAGAAGGAATTGGCATTTAATATTGTACTCAACTTTGTGGGCATATTAGACCTCGGTGAGAAATGCTACCGGATTCACACCCTTTCAGTTGGTGTATGGTTTGGAAGCAGTGTTGCTAATTCAATGTGAAATTTCCTCACTCAAACTCACAATTGACCTGCTACCTGATACTTTTGAGGAAGAAGCACATTTCCTGGAATTAATCCATCTGGATGAAACCCGTCGTGATGCCACATTGGCTAACGAAGCACATAAGAAATGGGTAAAGGTGCAATATGATCAAAATGTCAAGCCTCGTGTATTCTTAGAAGGTGAATTGGTCCTGCTTTATGATCAGGAGTCTGATAAAATTGGGGCAGGAAAATTTGAACCACTTTGGATGGGCCCTTATATTGTTAAGCGTGTTTTGATGAAAGGTGCCTATGAGTTAGAAGATTATGACAGAATTCCATTGTCTAAGCCTAGAAATGGGTTGTACTTAAAACGTTACTATGCTTAATTAATTATGGTAAAATTCATGTAAATATGCTTGGATTGCATGTGTGAGTGTGTTTCTTTTAGGGTTTTTATTTGGTTAAGTAATCCACTTTGCATTTGTTGCATATGTCAAAATTTTCATAACCATTTGTTGGTTATACCGATGGTGCTAGTCGTAGTACGCAGAACCTATCTTTTGCAGCATGGGCTATTTTCTCTCCAAGTGGCGAGTTAATGAGTTTTAGAGGGATTTGTATTGGTCGATTGACAAACAATATCACTAAGTATAGCGCATTGATTGAACTTCTCTTTGATGCCATTTCACTTGGCATTCGCCAAATCATCATTAGGCTGGACTCATAGCTCATTGTGCTACAATTTAGTGGCGTTTATACTGTCCAGAACCCAAAAATTCATCGTATGTTCCTTAGAGTTCATATTTTGGAAAGGTATTTCAAGTTTATTCAATATCAACATATTTCCGGAAGTCTAAACACATTAAATGACTCTAGAAAATTATTTGTTAAATAGAAATTTGCAACATATGTAAAGTAAACATTTTCAATTAGCATCATCAGTTGAATAGGATTGCATCACTTAATCATAATAAAACCATAAAAGTAAATTAGATAATTGTAAATTTTTTTTACAAATAGTTTGTGTCCGAGACAAAAATTGATCATTTGACCCAAAAACTAAAATGTATGCAGAAAAGCATCTTAGTAAACTAGTGTTGCTCATGATAGCAGGTCACTGCCTGAGCTATCATGCGCAAGAGTCTCATCCAACAACCCGGCACACCGATGGTGTGGTGCTGCAATCACATAGGTAGCTCCTCAATCCGGTCATCCAAAATGGCCAGGGTTAAACCCTCTATGTGATCTTGCAATTTAGCCAGAGTCTCAGCCAAATACAAGTCTTGGAGAACCGCTCTCCCTACAGGTCTCTGTGCTGGTCCAGCTACATCTCATGGGTCTCCCACAGGTTGAATAGGTACGATATCTGTATACATAAAAAATTGATTTGGAAATAATCAAAAGCACAAAAAATGCAAAAACTTAAAAAATTTAAAAACACTTGGTCAAACAATTTACCAATAGCACCCCACACTTTACCAATTTAACAATTTACCAATTTACCAAAAGCACTTGGGTAAATTTGGATCGCCACGGAAGTCCATTCTTGAATATGGATATTCTGTGAAAGTCATCTATTGTCGATTGAACCATTCAAAGAATGTAGAGGTAAATACAATCGAAGAATGGGCACCATGCCTAGCCATTAGATCTGTCCACCTCTGCATCCATGGGTCTCTCGGTCCAGATACACCCAGTGAAATGAGTTGTGGCTGCAAGAGAGGTATTCTCTCCAAGGAAAAAGAAATCATGATTGATCCATAGCTGAAATTCTTGATCTTTCCTCTTTTCACCTTCGTCAATTTCTCTTTCACAGATGAGAAGACAACCCCACACCAGTTGAATACTTTTGGCTCTAAACATTCTAAAGCATATTGCATGTATAATTTGTTGGTAAAATGAAGCATGAACTACCAACCAATTTGGCAATGGTATAAAAGATCATCCTTAGTGGTAAATCACTAACATCCTTGATAAGTATCCTTTCGTCTCTGCTAGGTTGGCACCCTGCCTACAAAACTGTCACACATAATCTTTCATTGGTCTACCCCCATGGGCAAGACCTATTAGTGAAATGGGGGCACCCCGCCTCGAAAATCCAGTTAGGAAGTATATATCTTCAATGATAAAAGGGACCTCTTTGTCCCGGATGTGAAAAGATTGATCGGTAGAATTCCATGATTGAACAAGGAATCACAAAAGATCCATCTGCTGCCACATGTTGGATAACTGGAAATACTTGAATAATCCACAATTTCTTAGGGCCTCGACTATTCCCTGATTACTCAAAGCTATGATATCTTGTTCTTCATGCTCTTGTTCTCTCCATATGATTACCATTTCAAATTCCTGAATTGGAAAGAGAAACCCTAGGGACCTCAAAACCCTAAAATGTTCTTGACTAAAATAGGAGATAAAGAGAATGAAATAAAAGAGAATAGAGTTAGTTCCTACCTGTTCCAAACAACACAAAGAATGATCCCCTCAATCCTCCGCAATCAACTGGTGAACTTCGGGAAAAACTGCTTGAGAGATCAAAAGGTAAAAATGAAATGGTGAACATGAATGGTAAGAACCAATTTTTATGTTTATTTCTTGCACATTAATCGAGTAAACATTGGTTTTCATTTATTTAATCCATGAAAATGTATTGTTTAATCAATTTTAATGTCATCTTGAGTAGGATAAACAATTGACAAGTAGTTAAGACGTGCTTATGTGTAAATTGAACATCTTTGACCACAAAGCAAACTTTTATCACTTTTTTGAGCTTTGTTAAAAACGAAAAAGGAACCCCCTGGAGTAATCTTTAAGCTCTTTTCAGACTCTCTAAACATGAAAATATTGTCGAGCATTTGTCGTTTCTAGCACGTTAATGGATTAGAATCGATATCTACTCAGTATAGTTTTACCCCTTCTTCGGGCTGAGATAGATTAACTACGAAAAAGGTACTTGTTGGTCAAACATGATCAATAGGTTCTCTCTTGTATTGTTTTATGATTTTTCAGACTTGAGAGACAAATTTACGACAAAGAATTTTTTGAGTTTCCTTTTAGTTCCTTTTTAGACTCTCTAAATGTGAAAAGGATCGAGTTATCTTTGTTGTTAAACTCGTTAAAAACATTAAATAGTGACAAACTTATCCATCTAGACAAGACCGAGTTTCACCTTCGCTAGACTCGTTAAAACATCAAATAGTGATGGATTCACCCGAAGGGTGGAATTATACAACAAGCATATGTTATCCTCCAAAAGCTTGATAAAAACTAAAGAGGTACTTGTCAGAAATGACTAGGGAAAATGGGAAAAATCCGAGAACACTTTATGGTAGCAGGCACTTTTGAACATGACACTTTCACTTCATCACCGTGACTATGTGGGTTGGGTCATTCAGCTTGATTATCATACTATTGGTATATCATACCATCCATCATTTTATTTTGGGTCAATGCTACCAATTCACCTCAGTGTCGTCGATATGTTTGTTTGGTCAATTTAGAGTGTCCTAAATTGCTGTATTAATTGTCAATCAGGGAGTCATAAACTGTTGAAGTGCGGCGCACTATATGTGCAAGATAACCTATTTCTTACTTTTTTTGTCCTTTTGAGTTTTTGTTTTGTTTTAGGTTTATTTTTGTTAATTCCTTAATGTGAGATGGAAATTCTAAAAGACAAGTATGATATAAATGTTCAAGGCAATGATGTCTTTTAAAATGATTTTCAAAACTTCAAACTTTTAAAAAAAGGTTTTAAAACATGCAATGATGAAACTAATTCCTAGAAGAGAGTGAAAATGTGCCACTATTCTAATTAAACAATAGTGATCTAGTGACCATGAAACCCAGTATCCTTGCTGCCGTAAAAATATAAGAAAAAACTGAACTCAAAGAAATCCAAAAATTGCAAGCAAAGTAAACTAAAATCACATTACATCAACTCATATTCTGACCCCTTACCATTCAACTTGCTCTGGCTTTAGGAGGTAATCATAAACAACTTGAGCAATCTGATATTTAATTTGCAAAAAATAAAATTAATATCAAACTACACATTCACACTTCAATCCCTCACTCATTGCTCTGGCTTTAGGAGGTAACTGACAATGACATGAGAAATTTAATAACTATCTTGTAGAAAAATAAACTAATATCAAAATACACATTCATACTTCAATCCCTCACCATTCGACTCGCTCTGGCTTTAGGAGGTAACTGAAAATGACATGAGTAATTTAATATCTATCTTGTAGAAGAGTAAATGAGAAAAACTGAAATAAATAACATAGTGCTGGAACTAAAAACTAAAGGAAATGAATCAACAGAAGGACAAGAATTATTCCATGTCATTAGTCATTAGAAAACTATGTGTAAATGCCCGGGGTGCCTATTGTAATCTGAAACAAAGGCATTGATCAGTTAACAACATTAGAAAACGTGAAAAGCTATGGACAACTATCAAATGTTAATACCATAAGAAATGAAATATATATACAAGTGAATGGTTATGGCATAAGGAACGTAAAGAAATAAAGCATGAAACTATACAGTAATAAACAAAACCTTGGCCTGTGCAGGGGCCGTCTGCACAATGCTCGGACAATCAACGATCAACCACGAATTGAGCTTATAAACAGAGTCCTCTCATGTATTAAAATGCAGTCATAACACAAAGATAAAGTCATGGCACAGTGGGCTCGTTAACAGTCAAAATTACATTACAAAAGATAACTAATATGCATATGAGAACACATTATTTATAATAGAGGAAGACATAACTACTTTCCTACAATCTGTGCTGATAAAAGACGCGTAAACAACCACGTCCCAAAATTTAGCATTATGGCTGCCGTGAAGATTAAATCTTTGGAGGGTGGCTATTGGATTCGGTTCATGGAGCAGTCCACAGGTGTTGATTTGTCCCCTGAGATTTAGGAACAACCATGCAAAGCTTCATGTGGTGAAAAATAGAGTTTTATCACTGTAGGACTCTTAAGTTGACCACCGCTTTGCCCATCGTTGACTATGATCTCTTTTGATGATTTCCACTGAGCCAATAGGACTCGGTCCATGTCCACGTCATTTGCAACTTTCCCATGTGGCTTGATTCTCCTGAAGACACCTGCAATATAGACTTTGACAAAACAGCTGTAGAAAGTTGGGCTGGCTTCGGAAAGTGACAAGATTCTGCAGCTTATAAACAAAAATCTAGTTCAAATAGCAACACAAACACATAGTCAAGAAACCACTTTAAATGCCCTTTTTTTAACTAATATGCAATGATAATGATGACTTAGGAGGTTCAGATGAATGGAAAGAAGCTAGAAAAAGGTGTAGGAAAGATGCAAGTTTGGGACTCAATATACCCCCATTGTGAAGGTGTTGCATGTCCTCATGCAACCAAAATTTTGACTATCTCCCCTTCAAATCATATGTTCTGAAGCTTCTACCAATACATCCATCCCTCTTCCTCTCTTTCTTGGTGTTGCTAACATCTTGGGCTTCTTCATCAAGCATATGAATTTAAGATTAATTAGTGCTCTACTTATCTTCTTGCATTTCTTCTTCAATTTCCTGTTCTTTTTGTGCCATATTCCCAGGTGTAGCATAGTGTTGTCATGGATGATCTTGTCCAGTCTGCTATGCTCTTTGAGTGCTTCATTTTCATTTTTAATATGTCAATTTAAAACCTTCAACTCAAAGATTTCTTGTTTCAACGATTGGACTAGAGCTTCTTGTGCTATGTGAGGCTGAGTGGATGAAGTGCTAGGACCCGTGGCTGTTCTTTCTAAGGATTCTATGTAATCATACACCTCTTGCTACCTTAGATCTATTTCGGGTGTCGTTTTCCTGGGGCTGTCCCCAAAATGCTGTGGAGGAGAATTGAATTCAAACTCTGGTCGAAAAGGACTCATGTCATCATCTTGAGGACTAGTTTCAACGTTTGGCTGAGAATGAGGTGGACTACTGCCAGCTGGAGTTTTCTCAGGTGTTCCTTCTCCCAAATCAATAAAATGGGGTCCTTTCGTTTGTGCTTTTCTCCATTTTCCCTTAAGCCTGCTGCTTCTTCTTACATATTGCAGACTACTGTCTTTTTCCTTATGTTTTCCTTTTCCTTTCTTTTTGGCCATAGCTAACTGTTCTTGAAGGTGAACTAATCTATCAGACAATACTTGATGGTCTTCTTTTGAGGAAGGGGTTTGATGCACAACCTCAATGCTTCTTTTCTCTTTTGATTTTGTTGGTTTTTTACCCTCGGTCTTTTCCTTCCTCATTTTAGACAGTCTTTCTTCTCTACTAGTTCTCTCAATTGTGTTAGTAGGAGTGCTTTGAGTTTTATCATCTGTTCTCTTTCTTCTACTTCTTTTTGATGTACTGCCTTCAGGGGTTTCTTGGGGTTCTTCAAAGAAATTTCTAATTTAAAATTGCTCCTAGGTATCCCTTTTCTCTTTTAATTGTTTTTCTATCAGGATTTTCATGAGACCATGGTGATACGAATGTGGTTCTACGTCCCCTAGATGCTTTTGGATGGTTGCAGACATCTTTTTCAAACTATTTAATAGAAAGTATGGCAGATTAAGGATCTGGTTGTCTAGGAAATTCATTAACAGACGTGCATGATACATGTACATTGCTCCAAAACGTCCCTCACAGGTGATAAAATTTTGAATAACTAACAGTAAGCTAGCCCACTCTTCTTTTAAAGTATGAATAGGAATTCCTTTTTTGAAAATGGTGACATCCATACCTGGGTCACGTAAGATCACTCTCCAAGCTTCATCACCAATGCTCTGGTTCTTAAACCAACGTCCATCTCCCTGGGGAAGTTCTGTGGCAGCTGCTATTGACGCTTCAGTTATTATGAATTTTAGGTCTCCAATTTCCACCTCTAGTCCATCAAAAGACCTTGCAAAGGCCTTTGTAACCTCCCTATGGTAGCCTTTGAATTTCTGGATAAAACATAACCTCCTGGCCTTCTTCAATATATCTTTCACTTGCGGATATCCTTCAATAAATTTGGGTCCCTCTGGTTCTTCCCTCAACAGCCGTCCCATCCTTCCTTCTGTTCTTTAAAACTTGTCTAAATTAGCAGAGATGATCAGGGTTTATGAAGGAGACCAACAACTGTAAGTGGATATCAGAGAATAGGTACAGGGAATGAAGCGGAACAGAGAACAAAATGGGGTGAAGGCTTATGTGAGCACGGTGGAAATGAAGCCGTGAGGTCAATAAAATAGTAGGGGGAGAAAGTGCATCCGAGAGTATTTAAAATTGGGTGGATGTAGAGTGGACGCAAGCACATTTATAAAACGGCTGCGGATTTTGTGCGGCTGAAAGGAGCCGTAGTCAAATCAACCACGTTCCATAATCACAAATGGAGTGTGAGAATATTTCCAAACTTGAGTTAAATCCGGGAATTAATTATAAGGCCATTGGAAAATAAATGCATGGCTTATGGAGGAATGTCGTGGAATGAAATGGTTATAGAGGCGATTACGTTAATCATTGCATAGAGTTGAGCTCGTGATTTAATAACTATGCAAAAATGTGTTAGAATGCAATTTGAAATAAATTTTTGTTCATACCTTGGAATTCTTGTCATTTTTCTTTCGTCTTCAGTCAGTTGCTCCTCGTTGGTGCTTTTGAATGCCTTATGTCTTCATAATATATCCTCATACCTGCATTTGATTTCATGATTGTTTAACTAACATCTAACTATAATTTTTTTTTGAAAAATAGAGTGGTGGCTGCAGAAACCCAACTGGCTGCGGAATTAGTGAGCAGCTGCGGAAATTGACTTTAGCTGCGGAAACTGACCCAACAAGCTTATAACTGAATGAGATGTAGAAACAATGACTGACTGGATGAAAATGGTCATAATTTTTTTTTTATTAATGGAATGAAATGAATGAAATGGAGTTGAAATGAAGTGATGTGGAATGGAAATGAGATGGAGTGGAATGGGAATGAGGTGGAGTGGAATGAAAAGTGAGAGAGAGAGATTTTTTTTTTTTTTTGGAAAATATAGGGTGTCAGGAATTCCTGATTTTCACCCTACATTTTCTGTATACGGCTGCCAATCAGTGATTGGTTTTCAGGCTTATACATTTTTTTTTTTTTTTAATAGAAAAGAACAAAGGCTAGGCTGGTGGAGAAGAAGGATTCTTCTTCACCAACCCTATTGCAGAATTATCTTGAAACATTTTGACAAATTCCTCTTTTGAGAGTGGCTTATGATAGATCTTTAATCTGTGGCCAATTCACAATAAGAGGAGTTTGAGATTCATCAATGGTCTTGATTCTTACCGCTCCATTTGCTAAAGACTTTATCAAATCTCATATGGCCCAAGCCAATGAGTTTGAAATTTGCCTTTAAAGTCTTTAAACTTAGAATCGAATAGCAATGCCTAGTCTCCTTCTTGAAACTTTTTCTCTTTGATGTATTTGTCATGCCACTTAGCTCTTTGATATTGAACTAGATCAGTTCTTAGGATTGCTTGTTGTCTGATCTCATCTAGCTCATTCAACTGCTCCATTCTATGCTTTTGGGCTTTTGATAGATCCATCCCCAATTGAACTGCCATCTTGAAGGTTTTTACTTGGAACTCAATGGGGAGCAGGACTTCTTTCCCATAAACAAGTTCATAGGGAGAATGTCCTGTTGTATTTCTTCATGTAGTTCTATAGGCCCACAAGGCTTCAGGAAGCCTTTCTGCCCAATCTCTTTTTGTGTAGATGAACAGTTTTGGTGATGATGCTTTCAATAACTTTGTTTGTAGACTCCACTTGGCCATTTGCTTGCGGATGGTAAGGAGTAGATTTTCTGTGCTTGATTTTGTATTCTTCCATCAGCTTCTCCACCATGTTGGATGTAAATTGAATTCCCTGATCTGTCACAATTTCTCTTGGGACACCAAAGCAAGTAAAAGTATCCTCATAAAGAAAACTAACAACTGAATTTTCATTAGCAGAAAGTAATGCTTTGGCTTCTACCCATTTAGTGACATAATCAGTACATACCAATATATACTTCTTTTGTTTAGATGGTGGATTAATAGGTCCAATGAAATCTAAAGTCCATTTTTCAAAGGGTTCGATGAGTACCTGTGGCTACAATGGCATTTCATTTGAAAGAGTCGGTTTCCCTACTCTTTGGCATCTGTCACACCTTTTGACATATTATTTTGTATCTTTGAAGAGGGAAGGCCAATGATATCCTAAAGAAAGGATTTTATAGGTTGTCCTTTTGTCAACAAAGTGTCCGCCGCATGGTTCATCATGACATGCCTTGAGGATGTTAGGCATTTCATCTTCCCTAACACATATTTTGATCACAAAATCTGGCCCTGTTTTAAACAATTCGTTAGAAATCCATGAATATTTTGAACTCTCCTGAATAATCTTTCTTCACTAGGAAATAGATGTGGAGGTAGTTTCCTTGTAACCAAATAGTTAGCAATATCTGCATACCAAGGATTCTTAGTAGTTATTGCAAACAAATATTCATTAGGGAACTTACCCTCTACAGGAGAATCTTCTTTAGTATTTTGGATCCTAGACATGAAATCAGCGACTGTATTTTGTTTCCCTGGTCTATCCAACACAGTAATATTGAATTCTCGTAACAGTAAGAGCCACCTTGTAACAGTTTTGTTCATTAGATATCTAATAGCAGAATGATCGGTATGGATAAAAGTTTCATAGCCTGTTATATAATGTCTAAACTTATTGATTGCATGAACAATGGCTAAGAACTCTTTTTCAGTCATAGTATAATTCAACTCAGTGGGAGTCAAATTTTTACTGGTATAATAAATGACATAAGAAACTAAATCCTTTTGACCCAACACGGCTCCTAGAGCTATATCTGAAGAATCTGTAGAAATATGGAAAGGGAGTTTCTAATTTGGTCCTCTCAAGATAGGTGCTTCAGATATTCTTGTTTTCAAAGTTTCAAAGGCTGTTTGATAATCAGGATCCCATTTGAATTCATAATCTTTTGTAAGCAGTTTGAAGAGTGGAGATGTTATTTTAGTGAAGTTTTCTATAAATCTTCTATAGTATCCAGTAAATCCTAGAAAACTTCTAACATCTCTTTTGACAATTTGGAATAGGCAACTTGGAGATGACTTCAACTTTTGATCTATCAACTTTAATCCCATCCCGTGAAATGTGATGTCCCAAAACAATACCTTCAGTAAACATCATAAATAATTTTTCATGACTTAATGAAAGATTTGTCTCTTTACCTCTTATAAGTACTTTTTCCAAATTCTCTAATGCTTCTTCAAGTGAGTCACCATAAACTGTAAAATCATCCATATAAACCTCTACACATTCATGGATTAGATCAGAAAAAATTCCTAGTACTGCTCTTTGGAATGTTGTGGGTGCATTACATAATCCGAAAGGAAACACTTAGTAAGAAAAAGTTCCCCATGGACAAGTAAATGTGGTCTTATCTTGATCTTCAGGTGCTACGTAAATTTGATTATAGCCACTAAAACCATCCAAGAATGAAAAGTACTTTTTTCCTGCTAGTGTATCTAATACCTGACCGATAAAGAGAAAAGGAAAGTGATCCTTCAAGGTTGCTTTATTCAATTCCCTGTAATCAATGCATACTCTCCATCTACCATTCTTTTTAGGTACTATAACCAAAGGAGAAACCCATCGGCTATCTGAAATTGGATAAATGAAGTTTACATTGAGTAGTTTTTGGAGCTCTTCTTTCACTATCTCCCTAAGGTTTGGATTCATCCTTCTCTGAGGTTGTCTGATTGGTATAATATTTTCCTCGATGTAGGTGTGATGAATACAAGTCTTAGGGTCAATACCTTTCATATCAGTATATTTCCATGCAAATGCAGTAGAATGTTTTTGTAAGATTTTGGTTAGCTCTCCCTGTTGTGATTTTTCCAAGTTTTTGTTGATATTCAATGTTTTACCTGGAAAAATTTCAATGGCACAACTATCAAACTATTGCATAGAGTAAAGAGACATTTGTCTAGATGATAGATACTCAATGTCAGAATCTAACTGAAATTGTGTGTGGTCATATTTTGAAGATATTTCAAAATTTTCTAATGTGTTCAGAATTTGACTATCTTCACTGATTTCAGAAATGGTAAATACAGGTTGTATAGTGTCCTCATCATCGACCCATTCGTTATCTCCTACTTCTGTAATTGTTTTTTCTGAGGATACAAATTGAATTTCTTTGTCGAATTACCATCAGAAATGTACATATCCCCATATCTACAACTAATGAAAGCATCAGATGTGGCTAGCGAAGGTCTTCCTAAAATGAGTGGGTGCCCTCCTAGATTACTCTTGGGATTCAAAATCATGAAATATACTGGATATTCCCAAGAATCTAAGGAGACTGAAATATCTTCTAATACACCATCTAGTTTGATTATAAATCGATCTGCAAGTTGCAGTAAGGTAGGCGTAAAAAGAAGATTAGGAAGTTTTAGCTGTTCCATAGTCTGTCTACTCATAATGTTGATAGCAGCCCCTAAGTCAATCAAAGTATTTGGAATTTCTACCCCATTGATATGTGTCTTGACAATTGGACTACTGGGATCTACATACTTTCTGCATGGTAACTTTTCCCATCATGATATCTGCAAATTTTCCTACCAGGTGGATTTTTCTTTGTATCTCTCGGTTTCCTTCCTGGTCTTTTAAGACTTAACTCCTTTATTGTTTTGCTAGAATAGGAATTTCTTTAATGGCTTGTAACAAGGGAATCTTGATACAGACATTCTTTAATTCATCTAGAAAGTCATAGTCAAGCAACAAGATTTATTTTTCCACTCCTTTGTCAATTTGTAATCTTTCAGGAAAAGGAGGTGTGGATGAAGATGCAGGTTGCTCAACTATAGGAGTTGTGGGGGTTGACTCTTTTTCTTTTTCTTTTTGAGTGTTTGGGTTTTGAAGAGATGATTCATAACTTTTATTGGCTTCAAGAGAATCTTCCTTAGAAATACTTTGCTTTTGAGAATCTATAGAAGGTTTTTCTAAAACTCTACTAGATCTGAGTTGTACATCATTGAGAGGAACAATCACATAGGTAGAAAATTGTTGTCCTTCTACCATGTAAGCATTTTGAGGATTTTTATTATTGGGATTTGGAAATGGCTGGGAAGGTAGTTGATTTTCTTTTTGTTGGAATGGAAACAAGAGTTGAGAATTTTGTTGTTGTTGTGGAAATGGTAATGAAAGTTGTAGGTTTTGATTTGGAAGTTGTGGAGCTTGTTGATTTGGAAAATATGGAGGATATTGATAAAATTGAGAAAATCTCCCATAAGGATTTTGCATACCTTGTACCCATGATTGATATGGATTTTGAGATTGGGACCAAGGTCGTTGCCAAGGATTCCAATTTGGCGGGGGTTGAAAGTTCATAGCATTGTTGAACCCTTGATTTTGTTTCCCCTGCCATGGTCTCCTTGTAACAAAACAGAGAGATTCCACTGAATTTGGATCTTCTTGAAAGATAGCTTTGAGCCCAGGAATTGAAGGACAATCCTTGGTCTCATGGCTTTCAAAGCAAATCATACATGTTTCTACAACTTTTGCATCCAAGGGACATTCCCTTAGAGCATGTTTCTTCCTACATTTTGGACAAAAGATGGCCAAAGCTTCAACTTATGCTTTCTGCTTGTTTTGTATTTTAAGGGTGTCTAGTTGCTCACTAATGCTCCCTAAAATATCAGTTTTGAACTCATCAAGCATATTGCCAATCTCTGCCCTATTTACTAAACTGGTTGCAGATTTGTTTGCTCTAATCAGAGAAGGATCTCTAGGCCCTTTTGCAGTTTTAGATTTTCCCCTTGAGAGATGGACACATAGTTCTGCTATGTCATGAAGTGGAAGTTGAGAGATATATCCCTTTCCCATCATGTTTAAAATGTCTATCCATTCATCTCCAATGGCTTTCAATAGAAGGGATTTCAAGGTTTCCTCATCTAGATTACTCATTTTTGCTCTCTTTAAGTTGTATTGAAATCTTTCAAGTAGGTCCTCCAAGTTTTCATCTTCTTTTTGCATCATCTTGAATACCTCATCCTTATGATTGGTGGGCATGCAATAGTCCAGGTATCTATCCAAGAATGTTTGTTTCATATCATTCCAACTATTAATAGACTGAGTGGCTAATCCCATGAACCATTTCAAAGTAGCTCCTTTTAATGTTGAAGGAAACAGTTTGAATTTTTGAGAGTCTTCCATATAATCATAGGTTCGACACAAGACTTCAAACTCAAATAGAAATGTTTCGGGATCCTCACTTCTCAACCCATGAAAGTTTGGGAGGACAGATGGTGAAATTTTTTTCATTGTTGTATGACTTTCCTCATCGACTATAGGGAATCCAAATGAGTTATCCCCATCCCTATTTCCTCCGTTGTTACCTCTTCCTCCTCCATTGTTTCCTCCTCCTCTACCTCTACCTCTACCTCCAAATTCATCTACTACTTCCTCTGTCATGATAATTTCTTCAGAGTCCTCAAAGTCCCCTGGTTCTTCTATTAAGGGAGGATGAGAGGGAGTTTCTTCCTTTTCTTCTTCAGGTGATTCTACTTCTTGAATTACAATATGTTGGCATTATGGCATAGGTTTAGCAGGTTTGGTGCTATGGCATAGGTTTTGTCCTTGATGGAAACTCACTCTGGTGATAGATCTCAGTTTAGGGTCTCAAAATGAAAGAAAAATCATATATATGCAGGTTCACCTTAACGAAGCTGCGTATACACGCGGGTTGGACGTTCCCGAGGCACGTATTCGTATACACGCAATTTCATGCAAGGAAAAGTGCATACATGTGGGAGAATTTATTTTTGGTCCGTGGTATTTAGTCCTTGGTATTTGAACCTATGGTTTTGGGCCATGTTATCTCGTCATAAGTGTTAATTCCAAGTATTGGATCCATGGTAATGAATTGTTATGGTTTTTGGACCGTGGTATTGTGAAAGGCCTAAGGCTATAAAAGAGGAAGGAGATCATTTGGAAAGTTACTACCTGAATTATTGAATATCTGATAAAGTGCTAGATCTAGAATACGGTGATTGGGTTATGGTGCAAATCTGGATCTGAATGAAGAAGGAACCTAAGCGCAAGGAGAAGGATAAGTTCTATTGATGGGTCAAAATCTTAAGGCTTGAATGATAGTATCTTTGTATGATTTTGAGCTGTTCTATGTGGCGCACGCTTGATCTATAAATTTGATAATCTAGGTTAACTAATATCTGAATGTTTGAAAGAATGAATTACCCTTTATAGATCTGTATGCAAGTTCAGTGAAGCAAAGGCGCGTATACACGCTGTTTTTGTAAGGGAAAGTTGCGTATAAACAGGTCGGTCTTGACACAAAAGTGTATACATGCTATTTTTGTAAGGGAAAGTCACGTATACACAAGTCAGTCTTGACACAGAAGCAAATGCACGCAAGTTTCTAAAGAGTGAAGTAGTGTACATCTCTTGATTTATGTTCTAGCTGCTTCTATTTATAGCTATAGTGTTCTGGGTTTAGAAGTGGGGTGTGATTATTGTTATTATGATCTGGGTACAGTTGTTAGAGAAGTGTACATCAGTTGTTAGAGAAGTTGTTGTGGTTGAAAAGGTTCTAAGATCTTTGTCTCCTAAGTTTGAATCAAAAGTTTCTGCAATAGAAGAAAAGGAGAATCTACAGAAAATTACCATGTCGCAGCTACACGAAATTCTAACCGCTTATGAAATGAGGAAAGGAGGACCATTAGACATGATAGAAGCTGCATTGAAGGCTTCAAGTAAAGGAGATTACTATGAGTCAGGACATATTTCAGAAGAAGAGGAAGAATCAAATTTTGTCAAGAACCTTCAATGGGGTGTTGGAAGATTAAGAGGTAAGTTACCCTTCAAATGTTTTGCTTGTGGAAGAGTCGGTCAATATGTTGCCAAGTTTCCTCATAAAAATAAGCTTGACAAAGGTAAGGAACTTGTTAGATGGAACAAGAAACAAAATGTAAGTAAGAAAAACTACTACACTCATGAAGACAGTTATGGACTCTCAAATAGTGATGAAGATGAACGAGGTAATAATTATAGACTTTTAATGGCTTTTGAAGATGATGATTTTATGGATGCTATAGATGAAGAAGGTCGTTATGAAGAGATTTCTAAACTCAAAATTTGTTTAGAAGAGAAAAATATGATTATTGATACCTTGCAATTTCAACTAGCTGAAAGGGAAAAACATCATGAAAAGTTAGAATGTGAAATTGCGGGACTTAGAAAAGAGATTGAGAAAACAAAAGCTCTTAATCTTAGATTTGTTAAAGGATCTGAAACTCTAGATAATATTATCAATGTGCAATGTTCTCCTCTTATCAAGATAGGTTTGGGATATAATGAAGAAACATCTCAAGCATAGAAACCATCCACCTCCAAAAGTTATCTTGATGCAGCAAGGAGTAGTACGCAAAGGCCAAATGGAGATCACCAGGTAAATCAGGGACATTTTTCTTCAAGAATGAACAAATATTAGCAAGTAAATCAGGGGCAATATGCTTCAAGGATAAATAGAAGCTACAACAGACCACAGGTAAATCATTCTCAATTTGCCTCAAGAATGAATGTCAATGAAAACTATAATCATTCGGTCCGCAGGGTTGATAATCGAAGGAATTTCTTCAATGGCCAATGTTTCTCTTGTCACAACTTTGGACACAAAGCAACTCAGTGTGTTGCCTACAAAACTATCATGACTAGAGAAACTCAAAAATAGAGGAGTATGACTGGGATCATGAAAAGGACCTACAATAACTTTTTTGCTCTTGAAACTGAAGTAGAATGTTCTATTTGTAATAATTTTGGACATGAAGATTCTGAATACAGGAGCAGGTTTCGGCAGGCAACTCAGAAGGAGCAAGCCTCAAAAATCAAAGCATTGAGAATGAAAGAACCACAACTAGAAAGATGTGGTATAGCCTTATATGCGGAATGGTAGGAAAATCAATGGTACATCGACAGTGGATGTTCAAAACATATGACAAGTGATAAAGAAAAACTTCAGTCATATAGTGCCTTGGAGAAGGAGAAGAAGGTCTCATTTGGAAATGGCACCCCTGCACTCATACAAGGTAAAGGTTCTGTTCTTTTAAAAGAAAAGGTCAAAGCAGGAAATGTTATGTATGTTGATGGCTTAAAGCATAATCTATTGAGTGTCAGTCAGATGTGCGATCAAGGAACAGAGGTAATATTTCGATCAAATGGATGTAGTGTTCGTGATCTTGATACAAGAGAAACAATGATCAAAGGCATAAGAACTCCAAATAATTTATGCATATTCAAAGAAGGACAACAACAATGCTATCTGAGCAAGAATGATGAACATTGGCTATGGCACCAGAGGTTGGGGCATCTAAGCTTCTCACAGATAAGGAAAGCATGCAAATACCAGGCAATTCATGGTCTTCCAGACATTAGAATTACGGATAATACAATATGCAAATCATGTCAGTTTGGTAAGAAAACTAGAACTAACTTCCCTGAGAAGGAAGGATCAGCTAGCAGGCCACTTGAGCTTGTCCACACTGATGTATGTGGTCCATCTAGAAAAAGGTCGCCTCGAGGAGAAGAATACTTTATATTAATCATTGACGACTATTCAAGGATGGTTTGGATAGGACTTATGAAGCACAAAGATGAAGCCTTCGAGAAATTCAAATCCTTCAAAGCTTTGGTTGAAAATGAATCAGATCACAAAATTAAATGCCTCAGGTCTAATAGAGGTGGGGAATTTAACTCAAATGAATTTTTCGATTTTTGTGAAGAACATGGAATAAGAAGGGAATTCTCTACAGCCAGGGCTCAGCAAAATGGAGTAGTGGAAAGGATGAACAGAACAATTCAAAAAATGGCCCATGCTATGCTTGATGAGTCTGGAACTTCCACAACTTTTGGGGGTGAAGCTAAATTTGCTACAGTTGTTATTCTCAAAAAAACAAATGTCCGGGTGAATAGCACTCAAACCCCTCATGAGCTCTGGTATGGTGAGATTCCTTCGGTAAAATATTTCAAAATTTTTGGAAGCAAATGCTATATCAAAAATACTAATGAACATCTTGTCAAGTTTGAACCTAGAGCAGATGAAGGCATTCTCCTTGGTTACTCTCCCCACAGCAAAGCATACAAGTTTTATAATAAAAGGCTTGGAAAAATTGTTGAAAGTATTGATGTAGTGGTTGATGAAGAAGAAAACACTCCTAGGCAGGTAAGATTTGAAGATTTCGAAGATGATGAGGACTATCCATCAACATCAAATCAGATTCATGATGAAGAAGAAACCTATGAAGAAGAAACCCATGAGGAGCCTGAAGACCAAATAAGGATAGAAGAAAAGACTCCATCCAGATATGTTCAAAAGAATCATCCAGAAACTCAAATTTTGGGATAGAAAGAGGCATGTATACAAACAAGAAGAAAAATTGCAGAAGCTTCAAGCTATTTGGCATTACTTTCCTCCACTTAACCACAAAATGTAAGAGAGGCATGCAAAGATGAATGCTGGGTTAAAGCAATGGATGAAGAACTTGAGCAGATCAAAAAGAATAACACTTGGGAGTTGGTTACTAGACCAAAAGATAAGAATGTCATAGGGACAAAATGGATATTCAAAAACAAGTTGAATGAAAATGGGGAAGTGATTAGAAACAAGGCCAGACTTGTTTGTAAAGGGTATGCACAACAAGAAGGAATAGACTTTGAAGGAACTTTTGCTCCCATTGCTAGACTTGAGGCCATGAGAATGTTCCTTGCTCTCTCTAGCTTTCAGAAGTTCAAAGTATTTCAAATGGACGTGAAATCAACCTTTCTGAATGGAGATTTAGAAGAAGAAGTGTATATTGAGCAGCCAGATGGATTCATCCTTGGTAATGATCCAAATCTTGTATGCAGACTAAAGAAGGCTCTCTATGGTCTCAAACAGGCTCCAAGGGCTTGGTACTATCGTCTGGACAAATACCTTCATCAACAAGGTTTTTCAAAAGGATCAGTAGATAGCAATATTTATATAAAAATTGAAAATAACAGATTGCTAATACTTGTTGTGTATGTAGATGATATCATATTTGGTAGCAATGAAGAAGCTATGAGTCAAAACTTTGCCTTGGTAATGCAAAAGGAATTCGAAATGTCCTTGCTTGGAGAACTGACATATTTTCTTGGATTACAGATCCAACAAAATGAAGGCAGTATCTTTTTATCTCAAACCAAGTACCTCAAGCAGATTTTGAAGAAGTATGGCATGGAAGATTCGAAACCTGTATATACCCCTATGGTTACAGGATGCAACCTCAGTAAAAATGATGAATTAGAAACAGTGTATCAACCAACCTATAGATCCATGATTGGAAGTCTGCTTTATTTAACAGGTACCCAACCGGGTATCATGCATGTAGTGGGAATGGTTGGAAGATTTCAGGCAAATCTTAAGGAAACTCATCTTCAGGCGCAGTGAAGAGAATCTTTAAGTACCTTCAAGGAACTCAAACTATGGCTTATGGTATCCTAGAGATACAGATCTCACACTTCATGCTTATACAGATGCAGATTGGGCCGGAAGCGTGGATGACAGGAAGAGCACAAGTGGTGGTGCGTTCTTTATGGGTTCCAGATTAGTATCTTGGTTCAGCAAGAAACAGAGTTCGATTGCCTTATCTACAGCTGAAGCGGAATATGTTGCTGCTGCATCTTGCTGCACTCAACTCCTTTGGATGATGCAGACCTTGCAGGATTTTCAAATCACTTGTACAACACCTATCTCTATCTTATGCGATAACACAAGTGCAATCAGCATCTCAAAGAATCTCATCATGCATTCAAAAACCAAGCACATACCAATCAAGTATCATTTTCTCCGGGAACAAGTGCTTGAACAAAAGGTCAAGTTGGAGTATGTTCCTTCTAAGGAACAAGTTGCTGATATTCTCACCAAAACATTGCCCAGGGAGACTTTTGAATACCTCAGGCAAAAGCTGGGGGTTGTTGATGCATCATCTTATTGTTGAGACTCTTCTGATTGTTGGTTGTACGAATGATTCATCTGGGGTATATGCGTACATGTGCTGGGTTGCGGCACAGGTTCAGGGGGAGAATATAATGCATTGTTGGCATTATGGAGGATGTAAAAAAGGAGATCATGGGAGCTGGTCTGAATATAGCTGCAATATGTCTCTATCTCTTTCTTGGTCATTAATGGCTGGTGGATTATGGTTCTTCTTTGCAGATCTGGTTCATATTCAGGGGGAGCATGTTCTTAGGGGGAGCATAACCCTTTGCCCTTGATGTCAAAGGGGGAGAATGTCCCTGAAGTTTTTGAGGTTGCCATCAAGTCCAAAGGGGGAGATTGTTGGCATTATGTTTCTGATATGGTTATATGTTACAGATGTTGTACTTGAAGGCAACACCCATGGCATGGCTCTCAATATGATCAAAATTAAGAAGTACGCAGGAGAAAAGTTTATAAAAGTTTATTTCATGTGGAGAAAAGTTCACGGAATTTTATGAAGAGAAAAGTTTATTTCATGTGGGAAAACTTGCCTTTGGTCCATGGTAGTTAGTCCTTGGAATTTGAACCTATGGTTTTTGGACCATGGCATCTCAACAGACGTGTTGATCCCTAGTATTGAGTTGATGGTATTGGTTTTTTATGGTTTTGGCCCGTGGTATTGGTCCATGATTTGAGGAAGAGCTTGCCTATATAAAGCAAAGGAGATCATTTGGCTTGTGTATGCTTTTGGGTTGAATATCTTAAGATCTGAAATATTGGGTTATTGTTTCAAAGCTCGATCTATATGAAAGTGAAGTGGAAAGCGAATCTGTGAAGGGTGATCTCTCGAGCGCTGCAGCTGCGGACGCAGGAGGCGCCGTAGGAAGTTGCCGCAGGAGGCGCCACAAGAAGTCGCCGCAGGAGGCGCCGCAGGAAGTCGCCGCAGGAGGCGCCGCAGGAAGTCGCCGCAGGAATCATCGCAGGAGGCGCCGCAGGAGTCGGTGCAGGAGGTGCC
>APFE031230204.1:98884-180120 GCA_000404065.3 Pinus taeda
CTTTCGTTCCCTAGTCTTGTTTCAACTACCGATAATATGACAGCCCTAAATGTTCCTGATTCTAAAGTGGTATCTACCCTGCCACGGGTTAATTATGTGGCAATTGATCCCATGTTTTCAGTTACCGATGTAAGTAGGCCTCTCACTGTTTGCTCATCTTCCTTTGATTTAGATCTGGTAATTGACATGGAAAACTCTATGGGATTATTTGAACATGATGTTCTTATCCCTTTTGAGTCCCTTGACATGTGTTCCTTCCCGAGAAATATTCTTCCTTCCGATGAAGACCTCTTGGAAGCCATGATCAAGGTGTGTCCATTGACATGTCCTTCTTCCAGTTGGAAGCCATGATCAGTGAGCGCGAGGATAGTTTTTTCATGTATCAACCTTGTTAAAAAATGAAACAGGCTGTTGCGAGGATAGTTTTTCCTGTATCAACCTCGTTAAAAAATGAAACAGGTTGTTATGAGGACAATTATTTTCCTGTGTCAACCTCGTTAAAAAATGAATCAGTTGTTTCGAGGAAAGTTCCTTTTACTGTGTCAACCTCGTTAAAAAATGAATCAGTTGGTCTCAAGGAAAGTTCCTGTTACTGAGTGAACCTCGTTAAAAAATAAATCAGGTGTGAGGATAGTTTTTTCGTGTATTAACCATGTTAAAAAATGAAACAGGGTGTTATGAGGACATTTCTTTTCCTGTGTCAACCTCGTTAAAAAATGAATCAGTTAGTTGTGAGGATAGTTTTTTCCTGTATCAACCTTGTTAAAAATGAAACAGGCTGTCATGAGGATAGTTCTTTTGCTGTGTCAACCTCGTTAAAAAATGAATCAGTTGTTTCGAGGATAGTTCCTTGTCTTGTTTCTCTTGTGTCAAGCTCGTTAAAAAATGAATCAAGGTTTTTAGAGCATAGTTCCTTGTCTTGTGTCATTTTGTCACGCGGAATGAGTTGATCTTGCAGACAAGATAGACCTTTCTAGAATCTAATGAAGACCTAATGACAAACAAACCAACCAGACACTATCTTTCTCTAAATGTGCTTTATAAATAATGGCAAACAAATGTGTTTAAGGGCCTACCTCATGTCCAACGCAAGTTCAGATATGCCTTCGCTCGTTTGATCCAAGTAAGTTCCTTTGTCGCAAACCTACAAGCACAAACAAGGAAAACGATTAAATAGCACCTGAATATCCAATATTGTAAAACATATTTAACATGAAAGTCAAGGAGTCCATGAAACAAATAACATGAGATACTTGTTGAGAAAAATGAGCTTGATTGTATTAATTAAAAAGGAGAAGAACTTTACAACCTTTGCCTTGACATTGTACAAGCTCCTCCCAGGGTCCAACAAGAAGTCTCCTCTACTTGACAAGCTTCACTCACTCCCCAATGAAGCCAAAAAGGTATGTGATCTCTCCTCTTAAGCTCAAATAGGAAGTCTTGATTTCACTAGCATTTACCCTCAAAAGTTCAGCTTCTAACCTCCCAAGCCACTGACCCAATGCCTCAATTTATAGTGAAATGGAGATCAGTTACCAGGTCCTCCTTCAAAGGGATAGAATCCTCCTTCAAAGGGATAGCTCCTCTTAACAAGGGATTAGTTCCTCCTCTTATGGGATGCATGAACCACTTGGAGCGAACACTCCACGTAAAAAATCCTTCTAGAAAACTCTAGAATTAACCCAAAGTGAGTTTTTTAAGATAAAAATTGTGCCTTTTGACTTTCATAGGGGTACACACCCTCTACTTTACATACAGAGCGTATAAGTACATAGATATCCTGAAAAAAAGGTGCGGGCCCGCAGGAAAAAGTGAGAGAAAGTGCAGAACCAGAGTTACATTGCTTTTTTGATGTCTTTCTCTCATTTCTAAAGCTTGTTTTGAAGAGCTGAGGTTTGAGACTTGCTTAGGAAGCTGGCATAGGTGGTGATAGACCCATACTGACTGCAAATAATCATGGTGACGATATTTTTGTGTAACAGAGCCAATAGGACTCGGTCCATGTCCACATCGTTTGCAACTTTCCCATGTGGCTCGATTCGCCTGAAGACACCTGCAATATAGACTTTGACAAAACAACTGTGGAAAGTTGGGCTGGCTGCGGAAAGTGATAAGATTCCACAACTTATAAACAAAAATCTAGTTCAAATAGCAACACAAACACATAGTCAAGAAACCACTTTAAATTCCCTTTTTTAACTAATATGCAATGATACTAATGACTTAGGAGGTTCAGATGAATGGAAAGAAGCTAGAAAAAGGTGTAGGAAATATGCAAGTTTGGGACTCGACAATGTTCAAGAGAATTCATTCAGTTCAAAACTTCATCCTCTACAATAGAGTAAACCTTCATTTTCATGCCCGCCATTCCTGAACCTTGTGTCATCATTTGATGTTTAATCTCCAAAATCATTTACCTCGTTTCATGTCGTTGATGTGGGATACATCAAGGCCCTCCTGTGATGAGTCGCTTCCTGTTGACATCAACACATCACCCAAGAAATTGACTTAGAAACACCTCTTGAATACCTTGAGGATTGCATACATCAATGGCAGGTTTCTCGCTTCCAGCGATAGGTTGACATCACTGGCCCTGAACTGAAAGACTTTGTATGGGGTTCGACATCAAATCATTTATTCACACCATGTGAAATGTATTGTAGTACCTTGAGGGTCATTATCATTATCGGTGGTTCCTCTCACGTCTATTAACGGCTCACATCATTGGCTAGTAATCAAATGATGTCTCTCCATGTTCGACTTCAGATCATTTATTCACATGGTTAGACTTGTACTTGAGTGAGAAGATAGAATGAGATTAAAGACCTCGGATCTAGTTCCATCCATCTGGGATGCGATATATTTTTCAGGATTACTATGTCAAATGTACAATGGCCTTACATTCATGGTCATCCATTCATGGGTCTATATCTGTAGACGACTATATTTGTACATGTAATGAAAGTTTATAAGCTGAGCATGGGTATGCCTTCCCTTAGCTAGTTTGTGAGAAAAAATCAAAGTATCATGATATTTGTATTGTAACCGATGCAGGTCTCCTTTCGTTTCAAAACCTTCTCTCCAAATGGTAAAGCATATCACTCGACATGTTTATTTTCAACTTCATGCTTTTGGGGGCAACTGTTACAAGTCAATTTGGGCACATGAACCCCGACTTCTAGATCCATATTATTAGGGTCCTTCAATCCCTAATACAGTTATTTTCCTTCCCTAATGGGGTCAACCTACATCATGCTTGACTCCCAGTAGTTTCCATGTCACCATTCATCCAAAAAATGCCCCTAAGGAGATCAACACAGGTGGCCCTTTATCAAGCTACATTGCAATGTAGGAACTGCACTAACTGGGTGCATTGTAGCAAAGTTAGCCTTTGTTTCACCTGCGCTGAGCGATATTCATTGAATTTTTTAAATGAATCCATTGGATTCCTCATCTAGTGGATGCTTCTGGAAGTTTCCAGATGGATGGAACTCGCATTTGGATGAGGAAGAGGATGAATGAACCTTAATCCATTATCCCTTCCTCCATGGAATCACTTCACAATTTTGACAGAACATTCATGAGGGCCATTAATGGCTTAACCTCCTCCATTCAGATATAAATTGACCAAGAATTCAAAGGCTGGTTTAGGTTGGAATTTCTTAAGTTTAGGAAATTTTGTTTGAATGATATTAGTAAGAGTATTGTAATGATGTTGAATTGTTTCTTCATGAGGAGAGAAGGGTTTGAAACTGGAAGGAAGATACTAAATTGAGCATGAATCTTCATGGGTTGTAATCTTTCCTTTTATCAATAAAGAGTTCTAATATTTTTCCATTCACGTGTTTATATGATGTATATCGTATTCTGGATTCTATGATATGTTTAGTTAACATATTGTTATTGTATGCTTTGATGGGTTTCTATCTCGGCTTGTGTGCAGGTGCTTTCCAAGCGAGTTAAGTACGGAAAGGGGCGGAAAAATTGGTCAAAAGGGAGAGGGATCAAGAGAAAGTTACAGGTTGGTTCCTTTCCTTCCTTCTCTTATCTGTTAATTATAGGAAAAGTAGCGAATTACTTTGTTTGTTGTTTCTAGACTAGCTACTAGGTCTAGAGGGTTAGGCATTTGAAGAAACACTAAATTTGCCAAAAACAATGGGGATTTATTTCTACTGCATATCTATGTTTATGTTTATATCTGTGTTTTTGTGCATTCCTGCATAAGTCTGGATCAAAAGCCTACATCCCCTACTGAAGGAGTTATATTTCTCTCTTCAACAAGAGAACAACTCTTAGGATAGGAGTTAGAAGTACCTAGTGAAGAAGGGGAGGATGCTTATTTTGAAATACCATTAGTAAAGGAACCAAAGGAAGAGCTAAATAGTCCTATTATTGAACCTTATATTATCTCTGAAGAATATACAACGATAGGAGAAGGGGAAGGAGAAGCACACAATGTAAATGGTGATCTTAGGATTGGAGGTGGAAGAGGCAAAGGAGGAAATAAAGGAGGAGGTGGTAGAGGAGGTAGGGGAGAACCTGATCCTTATGGATTTCCTATATTTTATGAGGATACCATAGCTACAATGAAAAATATTTCACCTTATATTCTTCCTAAGTTTCATGGCCTAAGAAGTGAGGATCCAGAGACATTTCTTTTTGAGTTTGAGGTATTGTGTAGATCTTGTGATTACTTACTTGATACTCAAAAATTGAAATTATTTCCAACCACTCTAAAATATGGAGCCCTTAAATAGTTTATAGGTCTAGGAACACATAGTATGCAAACGTGGGAGGAGATGAAAAGGGTGTTCCTAAAAAAATATAAAGATTATTGTATGCCCCATAACCTTAAGGATTGAGCCTATAAGATGATGTAAAAGGAGGATGAAAGCCTTGAAGACTTAGTGGAAATATTTTCCTACAATGTTAAGAGGGATAAGATGCATGATTTAGATGAGGAAACATTGAAATATCTTTTTTTAAAAGAGATAAGAGATGAGTGGATTAACCTCCTCAACTTGATGGGAAAAGGAGATGTTTCCCAGATTTCATTTGGTGAAATATGTGAGTTGTTAAAACATATCTCAAGAGGTAAGGCTAGATCTGGTAAGAATCCAAGAGATCTATCCATTTCAAGAGTTAGAAAATATGCAACTGGAACAATAAGTAGAGGAAAATTAGGCAATATTCTTGATAGGCTCAAAACGTATATTATTGGGAATTTTAGTGAACAACTAGATACTCTCAAAATACAAGATTAAAAAAAGCTGAGAATGATGCATTATCTATCTTATGTCTTAAGTGTAGGAAAAATCATGCTATGAGAGAATTTCCTCTCGATAGTGTAGAAATTTGTTTCATATGTGCTAAAAATCATGATACAAGGGAATGTCCATCAATACCCGAGCTTAAATTCGTCTTTCAGGATGAAGCTGGAACAAGCCAAGCTGAATCACTTTGCTTCATTGTTAAAAAACCATGCCAATCCCAACAAACATGCATGACACATGCTTTTAACACTTAATACCAATCATATGCACAACCACAGAATAATTGGACTGCACCTATGCCTTGGCAACCTCAACCCAAAAATCCATGTTGGGCACAAGGTTGGTAGAATTTTTATGGCAGAAATCCCCAATATCCTCAATTCCAACAACCTGCTTTCCCTTATCCACCTCAATACTACCCTCCTCAACCAAACCAACCTCATCAACCTCAATTCCAAACCCAACCACCAAATCAACCACTTTCATTACCATCCACTCCATTTCCTCAAAAATCCAGTCAACTACCTACTTAACCACTCCCAAAACCAAATTATAAAATCAAACAGCCTATCTACAATGTAGAAGGTCAAAACTTTCAAGCTTGTATGATAGCCCCATTATGTCTAAATGATGTCCAACTTAGATCTGATAGGGTTTTGCAAAAGAAGTCACCACTAGTTGTCATCCAAAACTCTAAAGAGGATGAGGTTCTTGAAAAAGAAACACTTCTTGATCAAGAAAATACTCCTTGAGAGGAAGATGTTCCTACACATTTAGATGATAACCAAATAAATCTGGTTTCTACAATTCCTCTATTAGAACAACATTACATTTCCCTACAAAATCCACCTTTTCCTAAAAGGCTCAAAATTGATAAGGGAATAGAAAGACATTTTTTTTTTACCTTAATATGATATGTTATATGAATTGAAAAACATTTGCATCAAAATTCCTCTACTCCAAGCTATAAAGGAAATACCAATATTTGCAAAAACAATTAAGGAGTTTAAGTATTGAGGGCTTTTCGCAGTGAATTATATTAGATATCATTTTTTTGGATTCAACTGTGTTAAGTAAGTCATTCATCTATGACCATTTCCATGAGAGGTAGTCGTAACTGACTAATTTCTCATGATTTTTGAATAGTCCACTTAGTACTCATTGCATCGGGTGATGCTCACAGGGGTGAAAAAGTGGGATTGAAACTAGTGAAATGAATTACATAACGTCAATCATCAGTTTCGAGGCTTGCACCTGGTAACTAGGAAATCTTGGAAGAAAAGAAAAGATGTCAAGAAAATCCAATTGGTAGGAAAGGTTGCAGATATTATGATCGGGAAACCACTGGATCCAGGTAACCCTATTGTAAAAATTCACATTAATGGTATTGAAATTCCAAACACCTTGATTGATTTAGGAGCAACCATTAATATTATGAGTAAACAAACTATGAATCAATTGAAGCTTCCCAATCTTCAATATACTCAAACATTATAAGAATTAGCAGATAGATTTGTTATCAATTTGAATGGTATATTGGAGGATGTGTTTGTCTCTTTGGATTTGTGGGAGTATCCAGTTGATTTTATGATTTTAAGTCCCACGAATAATCTAGGAGGCCATCCATTAATCCTTAGTAGACCTTGGCTAGATACAATTGACCTATTCATAAGTTGTAGATATGGTTATATGTATATCTTTGATGGTAGATCTACTAACAAATTCACATTGTATCCACCTGCAAAAAATTAACTAAAGTAGAAAGTGAAGTTTGGATAGATGATGATACTGAAGACTTTGATGATATTCAACCAGTATTTACTCTTTCACAAATAGATGAGGAAGATAAATTAATAAATTTGATGAACAATAATGATTCTTCTTCTTATTGTGTTATGGATCTGATATGAAAATATAAGACAATGCAAATAAACCCAAAAATAACAATATTTGAATAGATAGAAATGATTCACTTTATTAATCAAACCCTTAAGGTAGGGCAACACCATACATTCACTCCTTAAGGAAGGAGAGCACTCCACAAGCCATATGCTTGTTCATAAAATATTCCTCGACACCCCTCAACGGGGAGTCTCTATCCTCTATATAGGCCTCATACATACAATACCATGAGTCATTACCATGGTTCCCTCAATACCATCTATCTAATACCATGGGCTTATTACATTATTGTTAACTACTTGTGGTCCCTTACATGATATGGGTTAACCACCTTATTTATTACTATGGCCCATCCCATTATTACATTATTCCCTTGGGTACCTCCCTTTGTACCCCATATTATCCCCCCTAGGTATACTACATTCCACCCCCCTTAACATGTTTCATCCCCGATACATGGGAAGAACACAAATAATAAGATCTACTCAAAAGAGTAGTCCACTGGTACCTTGCACGTGCATCTAGCCATCCCAGAGAAAGGTGAACCATCAATCTAGTTGGTGCCTCGCTCACTTGAGATGGAAGCTGACCATCACGGCTCTTCTGTGTGGATCGTCGCTTCTCTCTATCTGTCATGCTGGGGTTGTTGTCCTTGTGGCTAATTTGTTGCCATCTTGCTGGTTGTTTTCTTGCGGGGTGATGTGGGTGGTGATATGCTGAAGTTTTAACGCACAATGTCTTTTTCTTTAACTCACCACCTAATGGAGCCTGATTGGTAGATGGTACATGTTGTGGCGTCTTTTGTTGTTGCTTATCTTTCAATATTACTTCAACCACTGATTCCTTATCTGATGTATCTGTACCTGTAACATTTTCTGCTTCAGCCTCCTTGGACTCTACCTGTACCTGGTTTGATGTTTGTGTTTGGTTGTCAACTATCAAGGGCTCATCATTTGATGTGTTAGTCTCTGGAACATCTTCTACTTGGGTCTTAATGGAAATATCCTGCAATGTACTTTTCTTCTTTTTATACCAGAGCTTCAGGAATTTCTTTTGCACATTAATATTGACAATACCCACAGATTCCATCCAAGGATATCCCAAAACAACATCCATGTTATCCATATCTGAAGTATAAAAGTCACAATGCAACACATACTTATCCATAGAAAGCTTCAAATCTTTATAAACTTGAACATCCCCATTATCAACATGTGTATTTTCAATGTGTTTTGCTGGAACTTGCAATTTTTTTCCAAATTAACATTGATAAAAGTATGCTTGCAACTAGGATTTATAGACACAATGATCTTCTCCTTCTGAATCAATCCATGAACTTGCAATAAGGAGATACCAGTAGAAAATAACCCTTTAGGTTTCTTGGTTTCCTCCTTTCCTGTAAAAATAAAATCTTTGCTAGGTTTTTCGGTTTCCTCCTTTCTAGTATGAGACCATTTGTCCAAAAGTAGTTTTTCAATTTCGTCAGCACGACATAACTTCAAAATCTCACTTTCAAGTGATTTCTACCATATAGCAGCCTCATCTTTCAAATAATACCCTATTTTTTCCTTCCAACACCCTGGGAAGTCAAACTTAAGATGTGCTATAAAATTTTCAATAGAAGACCCATTATTTTTTCCTGTAAAAAACTTACTGTTATAAGCCATGAAGAGGGTTTTTGAAAACAAATTGCTTACTTAGCAAAAATTTGAAATGGCCAAAATTCAGTCAATATTGCTCAAATCCCTATTATGACCTATTTTTGGAAATGGAGCAACCATTCTACATCTTCCCATGTGATATAAATGCCGATCTAGGCACTGGAATTTCCTATTAGTGCTGTAACTATCCTGTTGTCACAAAAAATTGCTGATTTGAAATCAGCGATATCTCCCTCATCTAGACTCCAATTCGACTAATTTTTTTTTTCAAATTGGGTATTTTTTCACAAATAATACAGATCTGTAATTATATTCTATAGTCTTTGCACCAAAATGTACAGATCTGTGCCACAAACTCGCTGCCCCAAAAATGTCTGCAACAACATTGATTTTTAAATCGGCGAGATCTCCTTCATCCAGACTCCAATTCAACTGATTTTTTTTTTAAATGGAGTATTTTTTCATCAACATCCCAGATCTACAATTAGATTTTGCATATTTTTCTCCAAATCATATAGATCTGATCTGCAAATTCGCTGCCCCGAAAAATGTCTACAACACCACTGATTTTTAGATCAACGATACCTCCATTCGGACTCCGATTTGGCCGATTTTTTTTTTTAACTTGGGTATTTTTTCACAAAGAATCCAGATCTACAATTATATTTTGTATATTTTTCCCCAAAACATATAGATCGGATCTGCAAACTCGCTGCCCTAGAAATTTCCTGCAAAAAATTAAAAAAAATTCTCCACTTTTGCTCAGGAAAGTGCTCTGATACCACTTGTTATGGATCTGATATGAAAATATAAGATGATGCAAATAAACCCAGAAATAACAAGATTTGAATAGATAGAAATGATTCACTCTATTAATCAAACCCTTAAGGTAGGGAAACACCATACATTCACTCCTTAAGGAAGGAGAGCACTCCACAAGCCATATGCATGTTCATACAATATTCCTTGACACCCGTCAACGAGGAGTCTCTAGCCTCTATATAGGCCTCATACATATAATACCATGGGTCATTACCATGGTTCCCTCAATACCATTTATCTAAGACCATGGGCTTATTACATTATTGTTAACTACTTATGGTCCCTTGCATGATATGGGTTAACCACCTTATTTATTACTATGGCCCATCCCATTATTACATTATTCCCTTGGGTACCTCCCTTTGTACCCCATATTATCCCCCCTGGGTATACTACATATTGTGAACAAAATTAGAGTTTTTAAGAATAATTTAATATTGAATATTTATAATCTCATCAAAAGTCTTTTCATTCTATGGAAATGTTTGGCAATTCTTTAGTAGAAATATTTCCAAGTAAAACATAAAATATCAATAATAAATTGGAAGAATTTCAAAAGAGAAACTTGATAAAGATGCTACAAAAAAATTCTGTTGCTTATGCATGGGAATACATTGATATGAAGGGAATTGATCCTAAAACATGTATGCATCATATTTATATCTAAGAAAACGCCAAACCAATTAGACAACCTCAGAGAAGGATGAATCCTAATGTGAGGGAAATTGTTAAGGAGGAATTACGAAAGCTACTTAATGTGAATTTAATTTATCCGATATTAGATAGTCAATGGATTTCACCTTTGGTGAATGTTCCAAAGAAGAATGGAAAATGGAGAGTGTGCATTTATTATAGAGAATTAGATAAATATACTTTGAAATATCATTTTCCACTACCTTTTATAGATCAAGTACTAGATACCTTAGCAGGGAAGAAATAATTTTCATTTCTTGATGGTTTCAGTGGATATAACCAAATCCAATTGGCACCAGAAGATCAATACAAAACAACCTTTACATGTCCATGGGGTACATATGCTTATAGGGTAATTCCCTTTGGGTTATGTAATGCACCTGTAACATTTCAAAGAGAAGTTTTGGATATCTTTTATGATCTAATTCATGATTTCATGGAAGTTTACATGGATGATTTTTACTGTCTACGGAAATACTTTTGAAGAAGCTCTTGAAAAATTAGAAAAAATCACATTAGGTGTAAAGAAGCAAATATTTCATTAATTCATGATAAATCTTTTATGATGTTTAAAGGGGGGATTATTTTAGGCCACCATATTTCAGGTGATGGAATTAAGGTGGATACATCTAAGGTAGAAATAATTTCTAAAAATCCAATTCCTACTTGTAAAATAGATGTTAAACGTTTTCTTCATTTTATTGGTTATTATAAAAGGTTCATAGAAAACTTCACAAAAATAATCTCTCCACTTTTCAAACTTCTTACAAAATATTGTGATTTTGTTTGGAATTTTGACTACCAGAAAGCCTTTGATTCATTGAAGCAGAAAATCATTGAAGCACCAATTTTAAGGGGACCTAATTGGTCTATTCCTTTTCATATTTCAACTGATGCTTCAGATACAACTTTAGGAGCTATGTTGGGACCCAAAGATCTAACTCCTCATGCTATTTATTACACAAGAAAAAATTAGACTCCTGCAGAGTTAAATCATACCATAACATAAAATAAGTTTTTAGTTGTTGTGCATGCCATTAACAAGTTTCAACATTATATCACTGGTTATGGAACTTTCATTCATACAAATAATCATGTTATTATATATTTAATCAATAAACCAGTTACTAATGGTAGGATTACCATACAGTTACTATTGTCACATGAATTCAATATTTCTATTCTTGACAAACCAAGAAAAGAAAACACAATTGATGATTTCTTTTCTAGGATGGAGAATGATAATAATAATGTTCCTGTAAAAGATAATTTTCCTTATGAGTGTCTTTTTTTAGCATCTATTAAAAATATTTGGTTTGCACATATTGCTAACTATTTGGTTACAGGAAAGTTACCCCGGCAATTATCAACCAAAGAGAAGCATAAATTTATCAAATCTAGTGCACCTTATTCTTGGATAGATGGAGAATTATACAGAACTGGATATGACTTAATCATTTGAAGATGTGTTCGAGAAGATGAAGTACCATAAATATTGAAATCTTGTCATGATGAACCATGTGCAGGACACTTTGTTGATAGAAGAACTGCTTATAAAGTCCTTCTTTTGGGATTTTTTTGGCCTTATATTTTTAAAGATGCCAAGGAATATTCAAGAGATGTTATAGCTATCAAAGAATGGAAAAGCCTATTCCATCAGACAAAATTCCTCTACAACAATAGGAATTTTTAGAGCCTTTTGAAAAATGGGTTCTATATTTCATTGGTCCAATTAATCCTCCATCTAAATAGAAAAGGTATATACTTGTTTGTACAAATTATGTTACAAAATGGGTAGAAGCTAAATCAATTCCCTCTGCAACTGAAAATGTTGCAGTTACTTTTCTTTTTGAGGATATTTTTACTTGTTTTGGTGTCCCAAGGGAAATTGTGACAAATTAAGGTACTCAATTTACATCCAAGTTAGTGTAGAAAATAATGGAGCAATATAAAATCAAACATTGGAAGTCTACTCCATATCATCCACAAGCCAATGGGCAAGTGGAATCCACCAATAAGGTACTTGAAGCAATTCTAACCAAAAATGTGCATTTGCATAGAAGATATTGGGCATAAAGGCTTCTAGAGGAATTATGGGCATACCATACCACATGGAGAAATCCAACTAGACATACTCCCTATTAGCTTGTTTGTGGGAAGCATGTTTTTCTTCCAATCAAGTTCCAAGTGGAAACCTTTATAACAACAACAAAATTCAACCTTGATCTATCTAAGGCTCAAAAATAAAGGTTAGCATAAATGAATGAGTTAGATGAGATTCGACAAGATGCTATCCAAAGAACCAGCATAGTTCAACAACGAAGGTCAAGATGGCATGAAAAATTCATCAAAGATAAAAGGTTCATGCCAGGTGATTGGGATCTTATTTTTTACTCTAAATTCAAAGATTTTCAAGGAAAGTTTGAAACTCATTGGCTTGGTCCTTATGAAATAGTTATTATCTTTGACAATGGAGCATTCAAAATTAAAACCATTGACGAAAAAAATATACCTTCCTTGTTAATGGTCATAGATTAAGATTATATCATAAACCATTAACAAGAGAAGAGTTTGTCAAATATTTTTAAGATAATTTTGATTTCAAGTTGGTCGAGAAAGGATATTCTTCTCCTCCTCCTCCAACCCAATTGTAATTTTCTTTTCTCAAATTAAAATAAAAGAAGGAAAATATAAAATAATAAGTATAGATATGAAAAGAAACATTGTTGGCAAGTCTATATATAAAATGCTAACTGAAAACCAAGAATCTTGGCGGTTTAAATTTTCACACCCCTTGCCCCTTTCCCATTTTATTTTTACCCATCTTTTTTCTAATAAGTTTTCAAGTCTAAAGAAACACTTTTGAGGCCTAGTTTTCGTCAAGGAGCAAGAACAATAAGATTCCATTCCAATAGAAACAACAAAATTATTAAAAAGAACAACTACTGAATCGTTGATATTCTGCACCCAAATTTAAATTTTGTAGCTGATTTCAAATTCTACAACTAGATAGATCTACATAGAAAGAAGCTTCCAGAACCTACAGTAGAGGAAAATATATCAAATATCAAAGAGGTATGTGCTAAGGTATGTAACTAGCATGTTAGATTATTTTTAATCTAAGATCATTACATTTTTAAACTCATTGAATGATCATGATACATATAAAAATTGGGTAAATTCCAGGCCTTATAACATCCTCCTACCACTATATCTGTATCACCATACCCATTACAACCCTATAATGTCATCATATCTTGAGCTGTCAAATCAAAATCTCTCCAAAATCACCTAAATTATAATGATCCTATAAAATGGGATCTAAGGGTCATGTCAACCATTAAAACAAAATGAGAGTTTAATTATGAATTAAACACTACCACAAGCGACCTATTTCATCCTCACTTGACATCCTTAGATTATCTAGCCTTATCAACCATATTTGCATTTTCCTATGCCACCCTTGTCGAAGAAAGAAAATTCATGATCAAAACTCCTCCTACACCATGGGTGTTATTGTTAGAACAGAGCCCAATGGAGTGAAATTCCTTCAGACATATTCTCGAGTGAGGGAATAATTGCATTAGGTGGGATGGATCAGTATCTTTGAGAAATTTGATGGGCACGAGACATAAGACACAAATTATTTTGCACAAGAATTTGATGGAGTAGAGGCAAAAATTGAAGACATTAAGCTCATACTTACAGAGCCCATAGTGGTAGAAGAAACAAAATTACCTAGGAACGGAGAAAACTAGTTCAATAATAGGAAAATTGAGGAAAAATAATGGACGATATTTCTCCAAGAACTAGGTATGGATACTTGTATTTTCAAAAAGGGGCTACCCATGAGTACATTGAAAACTAAGCAAAGGAATTTGTTACTAGTCATTCCAAAAATTTTAACTTGTGAAGGGAGGTATGGCACCATGTTTTTCTACCATGTTAAGATCATACTGCATTTCATGGATGGAAATGAATTAAATTTACTGTACTTCCTACTTTGTAGTCTTAAGAAAATGGCTTCTATGTAAAACGAGAGTCAAAAACCCTCGATAGTGCCCTCTATAGCCATGGATTAGTTATAATCCTCATTGAAGCACATATGAGAGCCAAGGGAGACAATTGGCAAAGTGTTTTGGTCCGAAATCATTTTATAGAAGTTCAGGAGGAAGAAATGGTTACGAAAGTTAGAAGAAGACGACATAGAATAGCCTCAAACCTTAACCTTGAACCTATTAATGAAGAAGAGGGTTTGACTGTTGAGGAGGCAAAGAAATGGAAACCTCACAGAGGTACTTGAAGATGACTTCCCTCTTTTTCAGTTGGAAAATATTAGACATAAAAATGAAAATGAAGATGTTAGAAGGAAGAAATCCAACACAAGTTCCAAGCAGTCTGAAGATAAAGAAGTACAACCAAAGGATAATGATTAGAGTAAAACAAGAAAAATAAAAAGCATCTAAAAGACATAAGAGCTAGAAGTGAAATTGAGAAGGAGAAAACACATTTTTAAGCATTTAAGTATACAATCACCAGAGATAGTTGACTTCGAGGAGGAAGAACATAACATAAGTGAATAATCCAAAGCATTGCTATTTTATTAGACTCCAAGTCCAACTGGGAAGACACCTGAATCAACCTAGTCCAACAATAAATCTATGATTATGTGGAATCACTGGAGAAAAGAGCACAACAAAATGTAAATTCCCCTCTCCAAAATGAATGTGAATATGTTTTCAATGAAGAAATTCCTTTGACTGATGATATTCCTAAAAAAGAATATAATATTAAAGATGCTTTAAAACAAGATATATATGAGTTAGAAGTATTGAACAAGCATCTCAAACAAGAACATGAGGCAATGCAAGTACACAAAGAAATCCTGAGGACTCAAAATGATAACATACTTTTGCATTTGTGCCATTGGTATAAAAAGAAGAAGAAAATCAAGGCTAACAACAGGCTCCTTAGAAGCAAAGTCAGAGGGTTGTAGAGTAAGATTCTAATGAAGAAACCAAGAGTAGCATTCTGTGTTAAGAAGCAAAAAGAGGGCACTAGCTTGGATATCTTGATCCAAGCTTTAGATATAATACAATGAATGAAGGATTGAGAAAATTTTGAAGTTTTGATGCATGAGGACATGCAAAACCCTCGATGTGGGGGAATGTTGAAGTCCAAAATTGTCTTCTTTTAGACAATCCTTTTTGCTTTCCTTTTCATCCATTTCATAACATTTTTCTACATTTCCAAGTCGAAAGGCCACCTTAGTTATTATCAAATATCATAAAAGGTATCAATAATTCATGGTTTATAATATACCATTTCTTTATGAAATTTAATCAAAACATTCATATAACTACTGAAATGCACTCATTCTGCAACTAATCGAAGATTTTACAACCACCTCTGTGATTAGATAGATTTCGGCACATTGGAGAAGGAATAAAGGACATAAGTAGATGGTAAATAATCAACACATGGACATCCACCTATCATAGCAATATGGAAGTCACTCGGTTCAAGCAACTTGGAAAGTCACATGGTTCAAGAGATCTGATGGTCAAACCAGAAGTTTATCTAGTTATAACACTCCAATGATGCACAAAATTTGAAGGCGGTTCACGGTGTTATTAAGCGAGTGTGGAATTGAATGATAAAAATTTGGAGTTTATATGTCAAATCAAAATCTTCTCATGATTTTCTCTTTCAGTAGCAAATCATGAGAATAAAGACTCCAATTTCGATTTCGTTTCTTAGTTGTCAAAGTAGAAAATTGCCTCTGGGCTTATGAATCTTAAGAAAATTGTTTGATAGAGGATTATAAAGGTCCCTAAGGTGAATTAATAGACATCATTACTTTTGTTAAATTTGTAATCACTTGCTACTTGAAAACACCGGTGTTTAATACAAATACTCTGTTCTTTGGTGCTCAATCTGTGGCTAAATATTTTGACATTCAATTTCATGCTTGCAATGAACATGAGGTCACCCTATAGAGCTGTAAGATTAGTTTATATTTTGGTTATGTTAAGTTTTCTTTAACAATATCTTCTTCATTGCAATTAATGTTTTGTTAGTGTTTTGATTGGTATTTCGTTCATTAGTTTTTAGCTTATTCTTTAGTATTTTGAACATGACAAGTGCTATTAAAAAGACCAAACATTTCCTTCTCACAATTTGTTTCATTCAATGATTTTAATTTTAATTTCATGAGTAATTGACAAAGCAATTTAGAATCATAACCACACACATTAGTAATCCTTTTGAGTTAGATCTCAACTTGTTATTTTTATGAAGTAATTCGATTTAGATTTGTTCTTCTGTTGAGTAGAATATAATTTCAATTTGCAAAAGAATTTAGAACATTTTAATTTCTTGCAAGTAGAATTAGAATTTCAATTCTACCATTAGAATATATTTCTAAATTCAGTTCAATTAGAATAATTTTCAATTCTTTTTGGCATAGATTAAATTTCAATTCATTTGTAGTAGAATAAATCTTAATTCTTATTGCAATAGATTGAATTTCGATTCAATTTGATAAGTTAGAATTGATTTCACCTTGAAGTTTGATTTAATTTCAAAAGAGTAATTTTGATGGAAAGAACATGTGCGTAGAAATGTTTTGAGTTAATATAGTCCCATTTATATTTGGCTCAATTTCATATTTTAAAATAAAAAATAGAACTCCTAGCATATATTGTTCAAATGCACTTCATAAGTACATGAAACTTGGTTGAGAATTTATGACTTTCATCTGACAATATAACAACTATATAAGTTGGTATAATTACCAAATGAAGTGTGCTTGGTTTTGTAATATTTGAAAGTAAAGAATCATTCATATACAATGATTTCTCAAAGTATCCAAGGGGATTTTTGAGCCCTTATAATTTGATTTATGTTGGGGTTGGATGTGTTTCTTCAAGTAGTGCTCCCATGGTGCCTTAAGGTATGAGGCATACTAGCAGTTGAGAACTTAGGAGGAGTAGCTTATTCTTAGCATGATGGGGAGTTCAGTAATCTACAAGAATAGGAAGGTAGATGGAAAATAATATACTTTGGTGTAAGGATGTATGTTCTTATGAGTTGGATGTGACATTTGGACTAGCCACCTAATCAATCCAAAGCATGAGGGAGTTAAATGTGGATAGGAATGTTTGATATGGTTAGCATGTAGATGCAACAATATGTTAAGGGATTAGACTAAGTGACTTCTCAAAGATAAAAATACTTGGTGATAGGTTTATGTGGTGATATTTTGGTTGGTGACTTGGTCGATTGAGTTACTGATTGGAGAGTTGCTGAGGATGAGAAAAAGCTTGGAGGGGGGAGGATGTAAGGCCCTTAGCCGAGATCATGTCAGTTGGACAAGTGCACATGGGCACACATGGATAATTGACCCATTGGTTGACATGATATTGCATATTGAGTGGCGTTGGTTTGTTATCCCCACATAAATTTGGGTTTTCCTCACCCTATTTACTCGATATGGCATGATTGCATGCCATGTCATGGAACAATAATTTCCATATGGATGGGTGCAGTTACATGACATGGGAATACATAGGGGATTAATGTGTGAGTGGAGAGTTTGGTGGGTCTAAATGAAATAAAATTCAATCAGTTGGAAAGTCAGTGGAGTGCATGAAGAGTCGGCTAGACATAAGAGATCAAGAAAATGTGTGTTATTTTGATGTGTGGGTATAATGCTTGAGAAAGTTGGCATGCAGACATGGTTAGGTGCAGGTTCACTGGATCATTTTAGAGTGTCCATACGTAATCTAGAATTTCTATTGAGCATGTTCAAGGTAAACTAAAGGTAGATCTAGAGACACATACTTTTGTTGGAAAGTGGGAAGCACTCATATATATTTGTGATTGGAGGAGGGGAGGAACAACAACAAAATTGAGTAGAATCTAATAAGTCATAAAGTCAGAGCACACAAGAATATGAACATGTTATAGGTTAAAGATGAGTAAAATACACAAGGTTAGAATGATGCACGCCAAGTTCAATTTAGGAGATGTTCAAGCTATGGAACACAAACCTGATAAAAAATGATTCCAAGGAAACCAAATAGTTGAATAAAGAAAACATACAATCTTATCTTGTAGTCTAGGACATTAAAAACGTTTTTTATTTGCCTTGATCTAGATGGCCATATCCACATATTACTAGGTCTAGTTAATAATTCCTTATGCATGTTTTGGACTCAACTAGATGTGGATTTCGTCGGTCGATAGACTTCATGGCATAATTCCTTCTCATTTTGTTCATTGATGGAATTCACTTCAACTTAATTTTGATCTTTCTCAACACCTCTTTCCCTTCTCCATCATCGTACCCTAACTCACCTCCCTACGAGTCTTCTCTCAACACCTCTATGCCATCTATCCCTCTTAGTTGAAAACCACAACTTGCAAAGAACTCTTGCCCCCCATTGGTTAGGGTTATGTTGATGGTGCTGGACTTCACAACATGTCAGGGGATCTCCCCGGTAAGAGGTCCCAGTTAGACCTCAGACTGTTTGGTGTAGGAGTCCCAGTAGTAGGTCATATGGAAATGCCTTGACTGCAATTTCACATAGAGGCAAGTAAGATAACTCTGTTGATAGCAAGGGTGTGACCGCTACGGTGAGTCAAGGAAGGTGCATGAGAGGTTCTAACACATGTGGGTTGAGATGAGTGTGCCCCTTGGAAACTTGTAATAGTACTCGGATGGGAAGGAAACACAAGAGCAAAGATGGATCACAAGCTAGAAAGCAAGTCAGCTGGCAATCCAAAGTGATGGTTAAACCAATTAACACATTTCAAAAAGATTCATACATGCTCATACATAACAGTCCATACATGCGTGCGAAAGAAAGAAAATACATATGCCATTTAGAGTAAACAAGACAATTGGAATACAATACAACATATGCATGAAATGTGTTGGCTCTTATTATATAAAGAAGTGTAAGTTTGAGTCATACAATACATCCATGTACACCCGCTAGCCCCAATAGTGGAACGTTACATCCACATCCGTCTGCTCCTCAAAAGAGATGTACTAGTTCCATGCAGTGGAGAAGCTAAGGCACGTTACAATAATGTCCAAGTTCTCTCCAAGATAGTCTTATCGGAAGCTTGGATGACCAAAAGCCTTTACAATGAGTTATTAGGGACTATTTATAGCGAAGGGTGGGGTGACCCTTGGCATTCCCCTTTGTGATAGTTCAACTACCCTCATGACTCTTCGTCTACTCTATGACTCTTACATCCAACTATCAACACTTGACTTACACTTGACATGACGTTACATTACAATGCACATGTACTCATGTGAGACAAAATGGCTAGAGCAAGCCATGCAAGACATCACTGACACTCGGTTCGTTGTTATGAGATAACCTCTTTGACATGCTTGTGATGGTGAAGGTGGTGAGCTGATGCCAAGCTTGGTTGTCCGTGATGATGTGCATGCACCCCATGGTGACATCTTGCTGAAGTGAACTCTTGCCTCTGTTGCAACCAGTGCATTCATTCAGATCTTTCATCCAACTCATCTGCTAACATGCACATGGTCTTCTTGGGTGCGATTGAACCGGCAACACACTAATGCATAATGTTTATTTTGATCTTCAAGTGTGTGTTGGTGGTCATGCACATCAAATTACATGTTCATCTCCAGTTGGACTTGCTTTTTGTCTTCGCCTTGGTGAGTGTGCTGAATGGGTTGGATCGCATGCATGCGCATAATGACATGCATGCTGCAGAATCCCTTGCATGCAATCATCAACACTGCTCACCATGTCTACTCCATGCCAACTGTTGGGGTAGATCTATAACCTGTATGGGTGCATTTTCATCCGTGAGTGCATGTTGCGTACATTTCTATTCCTTTTCCCGCTGCAACTCATTCATCTTTCTCTGCAGCTTCATGTTATTCCTTGAGTTGCTGCTTTAGCACATGCAACTCCTTCTTTGTTCCATTCTTTGTCTTCACACGATATTCATGTCACGCCATCACCTCATAGCTCGAGTCTCCAAAGTTTCTTTCATCATTAGTGGATCTTCTTGAGCTTTCAACTTTGCTCTACCTCTGTGTTGTCAATAACCTTCCTGTTGCATTGGTTGCATTCATTGCATTCGATATATTTGGTGCATTCGTTGCATTCACTGCATTCATTATATTCAGTTCATTCGTTGCATTCGTTATGCTGCCTTCAGCTGTTGTTCATGATGCTTCTCACTGCGATGGTGCTGCTGTCATATCTTGATGTCCTTGCCTATGAACAACTTGATATCCTCATGAGTAGGCAAACTCATAGACATTTTATCGACTACATATCCAGGTGTTCTCTGAATGGTGCCTTCCACTCTGCTCTCCTGGAAACCATTGCAATTGTACTACTGAGAGGCAGATGAACACCTACAATACCTAGAGACATGGCAACACTCATGGCAAGAAATCTATCAATTGAATACTAAAATGAACTTGAGCACTGACTTGCAACATACCTGTGTGACTGATCATTAAGGTCGCGCAATTTCATCCAGGAGGCCGAGAGACAGATTGCCAAGACTGCAGAAGGCACAGTTTGGGCTTCTGGGAGACTGAATGACTACTGGAACTGCACAATGCATAGTCCAGTCTGGCTGCTGACTGCTAGAATTGCACAATGCACAATCTCGGTTGGAAATGGCTGCAGGCTCAGTGACTGCATTGTGCAATTTTCTGGGCTAGCAGTCATTGTCCCTCAGAAATACCAAAAACAGTCCTGGAGGATAGTGGCTAGGTAGAAATGCGAATTACTAGAGAGAAATACATAGCCTTCTTTCCCCGGATTGCAGAATTCTGTCTAGCTAGGTAGAAATGCTAATTACTAGAGAGAAATACATAGCCTTCCTTCCCCAGATTGCAAAATTTTGTCTCAGTGAAGGTAGAGACTAGGCCAAGGTTGCCAAGACTCGCCGACAGGTAAGTGAATGCGAATTTGAGTGTGAATAAATGGTGATAATGAGTGTAAGAATAAGTGAATGATCATGCATTCAAACGCTGAATGACAAATTTAGAAAATGAAACAACATGCATGTGGGTGAGGCGAGTCACCGAATCAACGACCGTTCGTGAAAAATAGCTTCATGCATGTGAAAACAATGAGATAGAAATGAAAATGTAAACAATGCTAGAACAAGCTAGTAAACATGTAAATGACAACAAGCATTCAAAGAAATCATGCAAACAATACTCACACAAAAAGTGATAGAAATGAAACACAAGGCATGGAAAGCTGGCTTACCCCAAAACAGTTGAGCTAAATGTGCCAACTACTCCAAGATGTGATGTGGGATGTTAGAGATGCAAGGTTGATGTGAGGAACAAGCTCTGAAACATCCGGTTGATGAGTTTTGATAACATCGAGGTTGTGATGCACAAGCCACAAATCTGGGGAAAGTGACACTTGGTGGGAGGTTTCTGAAATGATCCTTGCATGTAAACTCCAAATGCTAAACATAGATACCTAAAACAAGGGATTCCTTTGCATGTTTCCTTGGGAGAAATAGCCCATGCATGCAAGTCAGTTTTGCTCAGTCCCAGAGGGAACCGATCAACTCAGCTACACATGCAAGAGACTGCTCGACTGCTGGGAGAAAATGTACATTTCTGGCTGGGAGTTGGGCTGGCTTCCCAAGAGATTTACATAATTTATGGGCACAATAGTTGACTTCTGCCTAGATTTACACAAATTCTGGGCTGAGTAGCCATGCAGGGGAAAATTGCACAATTTTCACTGTGAGTGTTGACTGCTAGAATTGCACAATTCTGGAGCCCAAGAGGTTGCCAGTTAGGATTGCACAATTTCTGGAGGGAAGGATGGTCTCCCCCCAAAATTGCACAATTTCTTGGGGGAGCTGCTCAGCCTGCAGCTGGACCAAGTCCGGGTGATCAACCTATGAGGGGAATGCATCGAGTTGTGATCGACAGGCTACCTTTGTGAAAGAAAAAAACTGAAGCTTGTGTACTTGGTGAAGAAAGACATGCTGCTATGAAGGTTGGAAGGGAGGCTCCAAAACGAAGCTAAGGAAAAGTTTTGGAGGGTGGTTGTAGTCACTACAACACTTGGTGACACATTGGTAGAACTCCAGCTCTCTGAATGGACCTTGTTTGTGAAAATCAAGTCTACCACTTCTGGAAGTATTATTCAGTTCTAAACTCCTCTTGGTTTCCACACTAGCTTGATTGTAAGAGGTAGCATCTGCTAAGATCTTGGTCGATTGACACACATTTCAATCCAAGGAAACATAGTTGTTTCGATTGGGGTTGAGGGGTATATTAGTGCGTAAGCACTATAGTTTTCAGAGTCTTAGTTTCATCTTTGGTGTTGCTCTGCTTCCAGTAGGCCTGGAGAGTACCTCAACGGAGTCACATAAGAACACATGCATGGATCCTCTACTAGCGAGGCTGGTCAGTACCCTGGTGGAGTTACTTGAATCACCTCTTTGCGCGGGAAGCCTTTCTCTTATTTCTCCTTATTCGTTTTCATTTTTTTCAAACTTTTTTCACTTTTTGATTTTTTTCATTTCCATCTTCATAACTGTGCATAGAAATTATTCATTTCAGAGGCAGAAGAGGGATCCCGACTTATTTAGAGCATAAGAGGTTGTTCCTATAGAGAAGTAGTTTTTGTACCTATGATGTGCCTGTTAAGGTTTCCCCCCTCACCTTACTCTACTTGACTGAGCTGACAAGGGTTAACCCAAAAACAACTGACTAGAGTAGGTGACACTAGTTAGTGCGCAAGCATTGTGGTTTCACCAAGGTTCACTTTGAATAGTACGTATTTTCCTTCGATGTATCATGGACTAAAAGTAACAAGCTCTTCATACAGAGGCAAGATGACATATCACCAAGTAGTGATAGCAGCACAAGGCCTCTTGTACTTTACCCAGCTTTCTTCAAGATTCATACATAATTTCATGTGAAACTAATCTACAAATGAAACAAGCGAACTAATGAATAACAAAGAAAAGAAAAAGCAGAAGCAAAAGAAAAATAAAAGCAAGCATACAAGAAAGCAAACAAACAAGAAACAAAGAAAGTAAGCAAACAAGCATGCATGCAAACAATTGAAAGCAAACACTACTCCTACTCCTAAGCTAATAGTACATGGGTCATCTCAAGTGAAGTGATACTTCCAATGTAGCCACCGATGCATTGGTTGACCCATGTTGGTGAAGGCATTATTTGCGAACAAGACAACTGTGTGAACTAGCAAACAAGAAAGATGTAATAGTGAAGACAAACAAACTCCAAGCTTACAAGTGACCACAGAACAAAGATGAGTCAAAGTGCATGACATGCATTCTGTGGATCTACCATGATGCTCTGCTACACTGCATGCAGATGATGAGTGTATGCATTCTATTTACTATGAAATGCAAGAAAACATGAGAAAGGTAGATCACTTGTGTTGTGGATGTGTGCTTGTTGTGTAAGATTCCTCCAATGTATGAGTGATGGGATCATGTAGTTCAAGTGGAGGAAGCAAAATCTGGGTGTTTGGTTGATATTCAATGTAAAGCGGAGAGTGATGAGGAGCCTTGAGTGTTTCAACAATTTCCTAAGTGGAAGAAAAATCAAACTTAGGACAGTGAGGGCCTGACATAACCATTAGCTCGGGTTGAAGTGCCTCGACAGTCTGGAGGGTTTCGACCTCATTGATAGATAGATCATTGTAGACTAATGTCTTGGATAGATTAACAATGGTTGAATCAACATCGTGATTGGATGGGGAAGTGAATAGATCAGGAAAACCAAGATTAGAAAATTCAGGATGTTTTTCGCCATCCTCATGATTTGATGAATCAGGCAAAGGGGTAGATGAGAAGCAAAGATGTTCAACCTCTGTGTTTTCAAGAAAGATAAATGAAAGATTGAACATATTTTCCCAGGAAGAAGTGTCCTCTCTGCACTGTAATGACAGACTGACATTCGAGGTATCCTGTGAATGATCAGAAGTAGAAGCATCCGGAAATGAGTTTTCACAGAGAAATCAGTAGTGGCAGAATCACAAGGGATGTCAGGATGAAGCAATGAGGCATGGCTAGAAGGGAGTCATATTTCACCACAGGCTCTTCTTTATATTCCCGCACACACTCATCATGAATGATGGTGCAGGTTGGCTACATAACACCAACTCCATCGACAATTTGATCCTTGTTCACAACAGGTGAGGAGTCCAGAATGGGAGAACATAAGACAATACAATACAAGGATCAATAGAACGCAAGGACGGAGATCGAGGGAACGAGTCCACGTGACAACCAACAGGCTTACAAGCCAAATCTGCGCAAATCTCAAGAGTAGGTGGGGTGGGAGTATGTGACAGTTCGACAGAGGTGCATGCATGATCTCTCACTTCACTCCGTGGTGGTGGAGCTGTTTGATGAGGTGAAGGTAGACAATCACTTGTGACAAAAATTGTGCCTACCTATGATTGTGCAGCTCCATCACCGAAGTGTGTATGAGCGGGGTTTGAATATGTGAAGAAGATACTCAAATATTCCACAAATAAATTCCCAACCAATTTCATCTTCAGGGAATCGGTATGCAAGATTACAAAAGCATGTGTAAAACTGATCAACAGATTCATTGGGTTCTTTTCATAATTTCATAATTTCTTGATCAAGTGCTTTCCAGTTAAAGTGATTGAAAGCATAGTCTATCTTTGTGACCAGATGTGCAAGAGAATGAATAAATTTTTCGGGCATCGTGGAACACCACTGCATTGGGTGCCCTCCAAGCGTGCAGATGAACAACGTGCAGCTCATGTATTCTTCAAAGAATCCATGTCTTTCACATGAACCTACAATGTCGACCGCATACCATACCAAGGCTACATAGCCTCCACCATCAAATGTTTTATGAGACAAGTTATCAGAGAGATTTTTCGAGATGATGAAATCATTTCCATAATACGTACATTCCAGAAGAGCAACTCGGTAGTTAGTCATGATATACGTGTAGTGATATATGTGTAGAGATTCAAAATAGATGTGAGGACAAAAATTATCATCTTGCCCTCCTTCTAGCGCCAAAATGTTGACGGTGCTGGACCTGCCAACATGTCAGGGGATCTCCCTGGTAAGAAGTCCCAATTAGACCTCAGATCATTTGGTGTAGGAGTCCCAATAGTGGGTCGTATAGCAAATCCTTGACCATCATTTTGAATAGAGGCAAGTAAGATAACTCTGTTGATAGGAAGGGTGTGACTGCTGTGGTAAGTCAAGGAAGGTACATGAGAGGTTCTAACACATGTGGGTTGAGATGAGTGCACCCCTTGGCAACCTGTAACAGTACTCGGATGGGAAGGGAACACACGAGCGAAGATGCATCACAAGTTGGAAAGCAAGTCAACACATTTCAGGAAGATTCATACATGCTCATATAGAACAGTCCATACATGCATGCATAAGAAAGCAAATACATATGCCATTTAGAGTAAACAAGACAACTGGAAAACAATAAAACATATGCATGAAACGCGCTGGCTCTTATTATATAAATAAGTGTAAGTTCGAGTCATACAATACAACCATGTACACTCGCTAACCCCAACAGTGGAACATTATAGCCACATCTATCTGCTCCTCCAAAGAGATGTACTAGCTTCGTGCAGTGGAGAAGCCAAGAAACGTTACAATACTGTCCAATCTCTCTCCAAGATAGTCTTATCGGAAGCTTGGATGACCAAAAGCCTTTACAATGAGTTATCAGGGACTATTTATAGAAAAGGGTGGGGTGACCCTTGACATTCCCCTTTGTGACAGTTCAACTACCCTCATGAATCTTAATTTACTCTATGCCTATTACATCCAACTATCAACACTTGACTTAAACTTGACATGACGTTACATTACAATGCACATGTACTCATGTGAGACAAAATGGCTAGAGCAAGCCATGCAAGACATCAGTGACACTCGGTCCGTTGTGATGAGACCAACTCTTTGACATGCTTGTGATGGTGAAGGTGGTGAGGTGATGCCAATCTTGGTTATTCGTGATGGTGTGCATGCACCCCATGGTGATATCTTGCAACTGGTGCATTGGTCTGGCTCCTTCATCCAACTCGTCTGCTAACATGTGCATGGTCTTCTTAGGTGCGGCTAAACCAACAACACATTGATGCATAGTGTTCATGCTAATCTTCAAATGTGTGTTGGTGGTCATGCGCATCAACTTGCCAAAGTACATGTTCATAACTAGTTGGACTTGCTTCTTGTCTTTGCCTTGGTGAGTGCGCTGAATGGGTTGGATCGCATGTGTGTGCACAATGACATCCATGCTGCAGAATCCCTTGCATCCAATCATCAAAACTGCTCACCATGTCTACTCCGTCCCAGCTGCTGGGATAGATCTATAACTTGTATGGGCACAGTTTCATGCATGAGTGCATGTTGCGCCCACTGCTATTCTTGTTCTTGCTGCAACTCATTCATCTGCCTATGCAACTTCATGTTATTCTTCGAGTTTTTGCTTTAACACATGCAACTCCTTCTATGTTCCATTCTATGTCTTCACACGATCTTCATGTCGCACCGTCACCTCATAGCTTGAGTCTCCAAAGTTGCTTTCATCATCAGTGGATCTGCTTGAGCTTGCAACTTTGCTCCACCTTTGTGTTGTCAATAACCTTTCTGTTGCATTAGTTGCATTCACTACATTCGCTATATTTTGTGCATTCATTGCATTCGGTGCATTCTTTGTATTCACTGCATTCATTATATTCCATTCATTCGTTGCATTCGTTATGGTGCCTTTAGCTGTTGCTCATGATGATGCTTGTTGCAATGCTGCTGTTATCATATCTTTATGTCCTTGTCGATGAACAACTTAATATCCTCATGAGTAGGAAAACTCATAGACATTTGATTGACTTTATCTCCAGATGTGTTCTGAATGGTGTCTTCATCTTTGTTCTCCTAGAAACCATTTCACCTGTACTACTGAGAGGTACATGAACATCTGCAATTCCTGGAGACATGGCAACACTCATGGAAAGCAATCTGGCAGTCGAAAACCAAAATGAACTTGAGCACTGACTTGCAACATACTTGTGTGACTGATCATGAAGGTTGCACAATTTCGGCTTGGAGGTCGGGAGATTGATTTCCAAGATTGCAGAAGGAAAAGTCTAGGCTACTGGGAGACTGTCTGACTGCTAGAACTATGCAATGAACAGTTCGCTCTGGCTTTTGGCTACTGGAATTGCACAATGCGCAATCTCAGCTAGCAATGGCTACAGGCTCAGTGACTGCATTGTGCAATTTTCTGGGCCAACAGTCACTGTCCCTCATAAATACACAAAACAGTCCTAGAGGATAGTTCCTGGGTATAAATGCTCATTTCTGGAGAGGAAGACAGAGCCTTCCTTCCCCAGATTGCACAATGTTGTCTCAGTGAAGGCAGAGTTTGGGCCAAGTTTGCCCAGACTTGCTGACAGGAAACTGAACGCTGTGAGTGCGAATGCATGGTGATACAGAGTGTAAGCATAAGTGAATGATCATGCATGCAAACAATGAATGACAGATTCAGAAAATAGAACAACATGCATGTGGGTGAGGCGAGTCGCTGAATCGATGACCATTCATGAAAAACAACTTCATGCATGTGACAATAGTGAGATAGCAACGAAATCTAAAATAGTGCTAGGACAAGCTAGTATACATGAAAATGACAACAAGAATTCAAAGAAATCAAGCAAAAAATACTCACACAAGTGAAAACACAAAGAGCGACATAAATGCAACGTAAGGAATGTAAAGTGGGCTTACCCCAAAAAAACTGACCTGAATGTGCTAGCTGCTCCTAGATGTGATGTGGGATGTCAGAGCTGCAAGGTTGATGTGAGGAATGAGCTCTGCAACATCCAGTTGATGAGTTTTGATAACATCGAGGTTGTGACGCGCATGCCACAAATCTAGGGAAAGTGACACTTGGTGGGAGGTTTCTGAAATGATCCTTGCATATAACATCCAACTGCTAAACATAAATCCCTGAAACAAGGGATGCCTTTGCATGCTGCCTTGGGAGAAACAACCCATGCATGCAAGTCAGTTTTTCTCGTTCTTAGAGGGAACTGGTCAACTCAGCTGCACATGCAAGAGACTGCTCGATTACTAGGAGAAAATGCACATTTCTGGCTGGGAGTTGGGCTAGCTACTTAGGAGATTTACACAATTTCTAGACAGAGCAGTTGAATGTTGCTGAGATTTGCGCAAATTCTAGGCTGAGCAGCCTTGCTCGGGAAAATTGCGTAATTTTCACTATGAGTGTTGACTGCCAGAATTGCGTAATTTTGGGGCCCAACTGGCTACTAGTTAGGATTGCACAATTTCTGGAGGGAAGGCTGGTTTCCCTCCACAATTAACCAATTTCTTGGGGGAGCTGCTCAGCCTAAAATTGGACCAATTTTGGGTGATTAGCCCTTGCGGGTAATGCATTGAGTTGTGATCGACAGGCTACCTTTGTGCAAGAAAAATGCAGAAGCTTATGTACTTGGCGAAGCAAGACATGCTGCTGTGAAGGTTGGAAGGGAGGCTCGAAAATGAAGGTAAGGAAAAATTTTGGAGGGTGGCTGTAGCCGCTATAACAGGTTATTCGATTGGAAATAAAAACTTTCAAACATAACATAGCAAATACATAAATTGACAGGGTTCGTATATGTAAATAAACACATATAAATTTGAAATACATAGGGAACATAGATTAACAATAAACATGGTTACATATCATGGCCTTTCAGAGCCTGGTTGCCTGACTCGACCTGATATACATTGTATTGGATACCTTATCTGAGACACACTTGCAAGCTTCCTATAAGTACTGAGAAAGAATACAGACCGTATTAGTTTACAAAATATGATGAATCACATCCTCTTGCCATGAAAAATGTTGTGTGTGGAGCATGATTGTTCAGAGGTCTTTGTTTTAGCCGGATGTATACCCCAGGAAGTTTTGTACACCCCTCCATGCGGGGGGGTGCGGGGACTTGGTCCCCGCTAGGGGGTCCGGGGGCCAGCGGGCACTCGGGGGCAGCGCCCCTGAAGCTAAAAACAGATGTAAATTTGCCTTGTAAAAGTATAGTAATTTCTAGTCAATCTGGGCCGTTCGTTAGGCGGATGATCTGATGGTAGAACCTATGTTTAGTTTAGGGTTTTTTTCCCTAGAAGGCAACCCCTCTCTTTATATGAGGGCATTGTATTTGAGGCTGTGAGATAGATGTGTATTTTGGTGTGAGCGAGAAACAGAGAGGTGAGACTGTGAGAGAAAACAGAGAATATTACAGCGGATTTGTTGTAGGTTGTGTATCTTCATTTTTCTGGATAATAGAAAGGAAGGACTGGCTATTCGAGGTGGACGTAGCCCAAACTGGGTGAACCATGTATATCTATGTCTCTCTTGTTTTGTGCGTTTTCTGTGTTTATATTTCTGCAATATGTTATGTGTTCCATTGCTCTGTAATATTTAATTTTCTAACAAAAAACATTCTAGAGGCTTCTAGACATTATTTATGATTTACAAAATTAGAGGAAATCACGTCCTCTTGTTATGATTGCCACAATGCTCCTTCTAGAGGATTTTGAATATTCGATTTGACTTGCATAGGGGTTTACGCTCTAACAGGTAGAAAATTTTCATGATACCCTGATCATGTGCCATCATTATTGCATCTCATTCATATTTAATCTTGTTCTTCTTTCTCCTGATGTGTCATTGAGCTTTCACTCATACTCAATAATGAGTTGCAACCAAGCCTCCACAAGACACCTCAACAAGCTTCTCTCATCTAAGCTTGGCCTTTGGGTATTCAAGGTTCACCTCTTTTGAAACCTTTCAATCTTCCTCTACTCCGTTGGTTATTACACAATACTCAACTCTCTCAATAACTTCTCCTATCCTCATATTCTCCAACCTACATGAAAGATTTCCCTGCTTTTGATACCACTTGACAAAAATTGATTCTTGGGGCCTAATCAAATTAAACCCCTTATGGTTTGATTCCTAAAACTATGGGTTATGGGCCCATGAAATTTAGAAACAATGGAGCTCATTCCATGCTCTCGATGCTCATTACATGCTCTTCCAAATATTCTCTCGACACTTAGCATATTAAGGGATGTATCCCTGAGGGCTTTCCTTGTTCAACTACACCATAGGACCTCGAAAATGAATAAGAGCTCTTGTTTAAGATATGATTTTAACCCAATGGCCCAGATCACTTGGTGAATATAAATGAAAATGGTTCTTGTTGATGTGGATCATTTCTTCAAAATAATCAATGCTAATAATATCTTCCCCACAATACATTTGAGTTTGGGGCGGTCTAGTAATTCGAGACTCCAACGCAACTGCACAACCAAATCATCTAAACATCTGGACTAATTTGGTAGTCTGGGAATTTACAAATTTTTTTACTCTACCAAAAGACGGATGGCATGATCCATGTATAACTAGGTCCCACGCCGATCTGGGGGTCCGATTAATAATTCCTTATGCATGTTTAAGAGTTAGTCGAATGTGGATTTCGTCAGTGGAAAAACTTCATGCCAGAAGTCCTCCCCATTTCCTTCATTGATGGACTTTGCTTCAAATTAATTCCAATCCTACTCAATTACTCTTAAGCTTCTCCACCAACATGCCCCAAATTTCCTCCACTGGGAGTCTTCTCTTAGCTCCTCTATGCCATTTCTCCCTCTTAGTTGACAACCATAACTTGCAAGGACTTTCGCCTCCCACTGGTTAGGGTTATTTGATTGGTAAAACCAAGTTGCAAAAATTAAATAGTAAATAAAAAAATAGATAGGTTTTGTATATGTAAATAAACACATATATTTTTGAAATGCATAAGGAACCTAGATTCAAAATAAACATGGTTACATATCACATCCTCTCAAGGCCTAGCTCCCTGACTTAGTCTGATCTACATTACTGGCCGCCTTGTCTCAGACACACTCACATGATTCCCATATAAGTATTGATTAAGAAAATAAACCCTATCATCTTACAAAATATGAGGAATCACATCATCTTTCCATGACACACCTTCTAGATGATTCCAGATATTATTTACGATTTACAAAATTAGAGAAAATAATATCTTCTTGCTATGATTGTCATGATGCACGTTCTAGAGGATTCTGAATATTAGATTTGATTTAGGGAGGGGTATATACTCCTGCATCAACACTGTAGGTTGAGAAGTATTCCATGGGTTATAAAAGGAAGGTGTACATGTTGTGGAAATCATAGTATTGTGTGACTATGGTTACACACTTTATCGACTTGAGGAAACTATAAAGGTATCAGGCTGAGGGACTTGGGGAAATTATTTTGTAAAATTAGGTTAGGGTATGTGATATTATTTCATTGACTTATTGATTAAAATATTGATAAATATATTCTATGGCTATAGAATCATAAGATTCTTGTAAATCATGTATTTGAAGTTACCAAGATAAGATAGTAATGATGTCTAACTGAGCTTTCCCTTTGAACTAGTTTACCACTACCTTGGAATCACCCAACACTTGTAAGTTTCTAATTCCTTTATCTTGTGCAAAGATTAAAATAACCAAAAGGGCTATCAATTTATCCCAATTTTTTGTGCCTAAACCAACTCTAAATTTTAAATGATAAAAATGATATGGACTAAGATAAAACTTAATACCATCTCTGTAGTAACCTAGGATTTCTAGCAAGCACCATCAAAATAATCCATGCTAATGAGTGGTTGAAACAAGGTTCTCATTGAGGCCTAATCAAATTTCTATATGACTCTACCTTTTCATTAAAACATCGCAAATCATATTTACTACAAACTTAGGACTTACACCTTTAAATAGAGAACAATTCCTATGTAACCATATTCCCCATATAACATAACAAGGAATGCCTTTGATGGATTTGACCATCAAATACATCACCTAGAAAGTCCAAAGACATTACTCTAAAGAGACTTGGTTCCATTTCCTTGAATAGTTTAATGTCTATTATACCTCTTTTCAAACTTACACTACAAAATAAAAAAGAGACAAAAAAGTTGTCGACTAACTCTCTGTAACACTCTCTCCCACCCCCTTAGACTCCTTAGATTGTGGGAGTTGTTACATTTTAATTAATCCAACCTCCATGGTCTACTTATGAAAATAGGGTTATAAAATCATCTGTATCCAAATTTTTCAGAATTAATTTATGATATCACCATTGCATCTAGCACATCAATAGCTTTCTAGAGATATACACTTCATTCCATCTGAATCTCGGATTGGAAGATACACTCCTTGAAATATGACCAATTAAATTTCACCATGTTAGCTACGACTTCCACATGGCATCCACATGTGACTCACATGGGCCTACCAATTCATTCCTACTAGCTATGCATTCCTCATAATTCCGATAAGGTAATCACGTGGATGTACCTTATCTCTTTATGTGAATTAGGGTCGTGGCGCCACTAGACCTACACCATAGGATTTCATAACAGGGTTTCCTATTATAGATGACCCATTAATCATGTCATCGTGGTCACAGGTTCTTAGGTTATCCATTCACCACCATAACCTAATTTTCTAGGGCCAATCAACTAGGACATCTGTTAAATTCCATAGAATTTCCCGACATCTCACCGCCGCATTCTTAGATACCACCCCACACACACTTGATGGATTTTACCTATGAACACAACATCCTAGCATGGAGTTACATCCACACATGTCATCACAAAGGGGTACCTAATCATGCCTTTTTTTAACTTCACCTTGAGGACCCGGGGCATGTACACGTCAACCCACCTTGACTCCTTTTTCCCTGTTGAGCCACTCATACAAAAAGTTATGCACAAAACATTGTGCCTTCATCATATCCATCCTCCTAAAGATACTTAAAAATAATTATTTTTAATAAATTAGAAATCTAATTAAAGTAGGTAGGGTCCCCAAAAGAAATAATAAATATTGACGTAATTGCATAAGTTTATTCTCTCGCTTTGACATTTAGTGTTGCAGGAAATTTTTATACTATCTTACGCATAATTGTGTCTACAACATATACATGGTTTAAGGGGTTTAATTATTTTGATAATATTACCAACCTATGAATTTGAGAGCTATAGCATTTATATAGACATGCTATCTTCATATCAGTTTAGGCATAACATGAAAATTAGCATTCTTTTTAATATATACTCTTATGATATCTCTGAGCTAAGGCATTGGAAGTTTAAAGGTTTAATTATATGCATACAAAGAAAACGGTTTTACATGTATGGGATGCAAAGAAAATGGTTGTACATATATGGGATGCAAAAGTTAAGTATATAACTTATACCAAATTTCCCTAAGGGAATGTACACATATTGATACGTGATTAGTTAAATTATGAATGCAGGTACTAATGTTTAATGTTGAAAACCTTACAATGTGACAAGTTGTAAAAGGTGCCTCCCCTACGCATAACATTAAACTTCACTGGCCATCTATATGAAAATCATGACACACAAAATAATTTATATACCACTATGATTTCATGCGCCATGCATGTGGCACAAAAATCCCATTGGAACCTCAAATGAGTCACTTGACGCTACTTGGATGCATGCTTGTCATCTCAGTGTATGAAGTAGATTTTTTTGAGAGCTGTAAATGAATGATTGAGGCGAATATCATGGTATATAAACCATTCAATGTCGAAGTAATGGAGACATGAAATGGCCCCAAAGCTCGAGGAGCATGTTGAGATGGTAATTGAGAAAAGAAGTTGGTTTGTGTGTTGAACAAAAAAAAATTCCACAATGGGCATAGAGGCTCTCTAAAACCCTTGGCTCACACCAAGAAGCTATCAAGGAGGCTATTACCAACTTAATATTGTTAGAGTATTGAATTACTCACAAACTTGTTAATGTACATATAAGGCCTCCATTATATAGCAATGAAAGAGCCCCAGTGTTGGATAAGGATAACTTTGAAAACTGGATACATGCAAGTCCCTAATTGAGCTTACAACTCATCATACTTAGCTCATAGGGAAATGAAGCATTGGAAAAACCAACTCTAACACCCCCCTTAAGCGAAACATAGGGAGTAACTAAAGAAGAATAAAAGAATGGGTCCCGGCAATGAGGCCTGATTAGGTACCCATGTACAAATTCTCATAAGCATAGAAAGTGAGAAAAATCTGTAGGAAAAAAATCCTCCCCCAAAAGAGAGAATATGAAAATGATCAAATTATCATGGATCTAAAAATGTAGATACTATAATGATCCATTGAATGGCAAGAACATAAGCATTCTCCAATCAAGAAACATGAAACGCTGAAGTACCAAAAATATGAGGATGATAGCCATGAAACCTCAATGAGGTTAGTTGATATTTGAAGTAGGATTGTCATAGAGGCACAAGGGTGGGAAACACTGTCAACTTCTTCCAAAAATCTTCAGAAAAAATAGGCACCGGTAAAGAACTAGGACAAGGCTTCAAATAGAAGAAAAACCATCAACCAAAAAACAACCAATGAGGTTTGTCAAGTATTATAAACTCAACTCAATCACTGTACAACGACACTCCTGAAGTGTTTTTAACACCAACACCATCACATTGATCAAACAAAAAATGACAACTGTCAACAAGGAAATGACAACATCTGTCACCATCTAACCACCCCCCAAAACACAGCTAAGGGAACAATGGAAGTTAATAATGAAAAACTGATGCAACTTGGCGATATGAAGTCTTCAAGAATTGGTTCAAATGATGCCATGACCATCCATTGATCCATCCAAAATTGATCTTGATGGTTGGAACTAGTCCACAATTCATTCTTTCACGTCTCTTCTGTAACAATCTGAATGTTGGACTCCAAATTGACCAAGAATGTTGGAACCTGGATGATTTGCTTTGACGAGGAGGTGGGATTGCCTCAATATTTTTTTTTAGACTCAAATTTGGGTGCCATAAAATATTCATCTGGAAGCACCTCATAGTTGGACGTGGGTGATGAGGTAGTAGCAAGATCGTTTCCAAGACCTGCTCTTAATGTTTGCACTATAGGGTTAATAGGATTAACAATTCCCTGTCCATTCTTCCCAATTCCACCTCTAGTATATCCCATTTTTCTCAACAATAGAGATCCAATACCCGTAGTATGCTTTTGAAAATTGGGTGCAAAATAGTATGTGAAGATTCATGATTATCTGTATCAACCATATGAAAATCAACATTATCAAGTGTAGAAGAAGGAGAGCTTGGAAGATCAACATCAAGTGTCCTCATCTGACATTTATGAAGACGATTAGCTTCCATTTCAAGTTCCTTTTTAGACTCATGCAACTTTTGAATAGCCTCATCTTTCTCAATCAGCTGTTGTGACAAAATTTGGTGTTGCTCCAACATTCTTTCTTTTAAGCAATCAGTCTCCATAACATGATGATGGTTTTTCTCTTCCAGTTGCTTCTTCAAATTTAAGTCAGAAAAATACTCAACTTCTTCTTGCAAATCATCGAGGAGGTTCATCTTCTCTTGGAATTCATCTATAAGCATTTGGAGATATTTTCCCAAGGTTGATCCCAAATGTTCAACCTTTTTGAGTTTTTCAGCTATTGATGTTTGCAACTTGTTTTTAAAAGTTGCATTCTCTGCTAGCAAGGTAGCTACCACAAATTGCAATTGAAGAACCTCTTTACGAAGTTCATCTGATGCATTTTTCTCATGAAGATCCTGCAACCTTTTAGCCATCTTGAAAATACCAATTTGAAAATTTATTTCCACTAGCTACAAAAGCAAAATACTATTACAAAGGAAGATTGGGATGACAACAACTACTGCTTTACACTTTTAACAAAGAAGACTAATTTGCATCTATTTCATGGCTAGACAATAAGGAAGTGTTTTATCAACCATCAAAAGACCAAATGGATTTTTTAATGCATAGTGTTATCACTCTGTAATTCCTAAGGTTGCTAGAGAAACTACAAAGGTATTCACAAAACCAGCTGGGATCTAGCCCTACCAGCTTCAGAGAGGGATCTCTCTATAATATTTAGCTTTGTTTATTTTTAGATCTTAGGCTAGTTATGAATTTTAAGGTTTGGTTTGTGAATTGATTTGAATTATATGGTCGGTTGATGTCTAGATTACTATGGAGTCTATTCCTTAAAGCATGGATCTATTTCAGTATTCTACAGATAGATTTCACAGGGCGAGGTAGCCAAACTAATTGGATTCTTTAATTTTAAATGAAATGAATAATAATAAGAGAAAGGATTTCATTTAAGTAAAGAGAAATTAAGAATGACTTTACTTAATATTAGTTGAAAACATTAAAATTATTAAAATCCAGAATCAGAGTTTACATCTAAACAAATTTTTTTGTTCAACTTTCTATTGAATAATTCAAATTAAGAAACAAATGCGTATGGTAAAATAAGAAATATAAACACATAAAACGATAGAGGTACTTCACCACCAACCTAACACAAGAATCCTATGAAATAGCTTTCTGTATTACTGATAAGTCCACTGAGGCTTGAAAAATATACAATATATTTTTTTGTACAAAAAACCAACCCATAATACTTCAAAAGGAGAAGTATTTATAGGTTTATTTACAAAATATCTTGTCAAAACTGATCAATATTTAAGTTAGGAATTTCTAAACTGAACCTATCTCTAATTACAAAAATATAGGAAAATTTAAACTGCTTGGGTTGTTGGCACTATAGTTATGGAATCTGTGTTGAGGTGGCCTTTCACTTTTGCTACACTGTCTAAACTACTGGTTGGAGAAGAATTGATCCTTTACTCAAGTAATTCGTATAATGTTTCCCACCTTCCTTCACTCAGAATTGACAATTTGACTAACCTTCTGTAAATTTCATCTACTTCTGTATATTTAGAAAAGGTGGGCTTGGTAATGAAAATGTATTTCACTTCATGTTGTATGTAGAAATCAAATTCTAATTCTTGTAAGAACGATTTTCTTGTTATAGCCCCCTTTGTTCTTGCAAACTTAGTGTTGTCCCTGCTAATAACCATCAATTTCTAAGTGTAATTTGGAAATGTCATTAACTTGTCCCTTTTTATTGAGGACCTTAATCTTGTTAAAAAATCTTTGGACACCATTCTCCAGAACCTAACACTTCTTCTTTAACTGCAACATAATACTCCTTTTGGTTAATACTTTCTTAACCTCCAATATGGTCTCGTTCTGTCTTCTATTTGAAGATTTTCCAACTCATATCTATTTTTAGAATTCAAAAATTGAATGAGCTCTGCAGCTTCAATAGGCTTGTCTCCCAACTTTCCTCTAATTTCTTGAATGGCTTCTTTGGATTTCTGAATCATCTCCTTCTGCTAAAAAATGATCTGTATCAATGGCGAAATCTCTGTCATTGATTGGTTGATATCTATCCATATATTTTCCTTAGCCTGAGCTAAGGCATGAGCCATGGTAGATTCCTTTTCCATTTTTTGTATCCTTTGCATCAATCTTTGGGATTTATGTATCTCTGTTGATTGGGAACTTTCAATTCTCTCTTTTTGTTCCTGTAAAACCCCAACCTATGCTTGCAGTTTCTTGATTTCTTCTCCTTGCAAAGGCATGTCTTCCATGGATTTTTGGGTCATCAGAAGTTTGTGCAGGGGGTAATGTAGGAGTAGAAACTCTCACTGTGGTTTTTGTAGGTGTTGCTATTGTAGTTGATGTATAATCTCCTATATGCACTATGGTTGCAAGGGGTACTGCATCAAGTGGGATAATAGCTAACTGTGCACTTTGTTCTTTCTCATTGATTAGTTTGTCCATTTCTGCTTCCATGTCCCTTATTTGTGCATTTTGATCCATAATTAATCTAAGCATATCTTATTTTTGTCTCTTTATCTCCCATACTTCTTTCGATTGTGGATCCTCAGTTGCTGGTGTTTTTTATTTCTTTCAAAGTGCTGCTATGTCATTGTTCTTCTTCATGACTATCTCTTATGGTGCTTTAACATTACTTGGGTCATATCCTATCTTAATGACCAAGTCTTCCAAGGATTTTATTCTATTATCCTTTGCTAAAGAAGAAGCCTTTTCTAGCTTTAATTGGGATTGAATATTAGTAAGGGACACCTACAAATTTGGAAGAAGTCATTGCAGTTCTTGTCAATATGGAATAAATCATCTTCCTAGTATACCTGTGCATGTCCATTTGATCTACAGGATGGACATCCTTTGTATCAAACTCAAATGTAGTTTGTTTGTAGTCTATTGCATATTTTGGGTGGAGTGTCTGAGCTTGAAAGAATGCCATCTACATTCTCCCCTTCCCATTGTGAAAGGCTAACTAAAGCCTATGCTGTGTAGAGGATGTTTTTTTTTGAAATTGGTCATAGGTGATGAACTTGGGAAGATCATTCCCATATTTTATTTCCTTAAACTGGTCAAAGATACTAGTTTCCCTTTTCCCTTAGACTAGTTCTGATGTTTAAGCTGTATCTGGACTTTCTTGTGAAACCGAGGAGAAAGGAGATCATGTAAATATGCTATATCTTGCTAAAAACTATGGAGTCTTGAGTACTATAGGAGCTTTCCTGTTCCTTATTTTGTAAAATATATTTTAGGATTATTTATTGCCTTCTTAGTATACATTTTGAATTCTTTACCCGAAATCTCTGTAACAAAAGGAGAGTCTTCTTCTTGAAGCATTTTCTTTGCTTTTTCTCGAGGTGTGGGAGTTTGGAAGGTAGTAGTAGAGAACAACTGCTCCTCTGCCTCCTGGAGAGTATTTTCTTCCCATTCATCTTGATTCATATACTTCTCAATTTCAGGTCTCCGAGTGTGAATATATGGAGTGATTTTTTGTTCCACTCTTTTTTTGGTACCAAACGGGTCATATGACCAAGTAAAATTTACGAGAAAGTTCATCTGTTTTAGGAGGATATATGCTTCCTCTCCTACTTTCCTGTTGTTACAAACAAATGGTCCTACTTGAGCCTTTATTCTGAACTGTGACTTCTTTTTAGTTGATACAAAGTGGACCTCATTTGAGTATATAATTTGTCTGATGTATTCTAAGGAAAAAATCCTCACTGGGAGATACCTAGGTAGTTTATAAGGTGGCCGTTTTCACCCATATACTCTTATATTGGTGTAATTTTGGTATAAATACCATTCATCTATTTTGGCCTGCTCACTTTTGTATAAAATCTTTTTAATTTCTGCACTAACCCTGGGTACTGCCTCATTGCTCATCAAACAGGTGGCTAGATATATGAACTGATCAATAAAATATTTGAAGCTGTATTATTATGAGTTTCTTCTTAGCACGTAGGTCCAAAAGATGATTGAGTGTGGCTCACCCTGTTCATCCAGCTTATGTACTACAAATGGAAAATTTTCTTCTTGGAAAACTAAAAACATATATACTAGAATTGAAGCATGTCTTAACATTCCTTCAGTTGGAAGCTTAAGGAATTGTTCATGAATGTTGTCAGCAAGAAATTGGCTGAAATTGAAAATCATTGATGGATTTTCTTCAGTGGAAAAAATGGACAAAAAACCTAAAATAGATTCATCTACCCATTCATCTGAATAATATCCTAGCAAGCATGAGAGTATAGAAATGACGTGCTTAGCTTCGTCTTGAAAAATTGAGGAGGGATAAGGTGGATTATTCTTTGGGAGCTGGGAATCTTCAGGTAGGAATATTTCGAAGATCTTAGACCTCTAAGAAAAGGTTAATTTCTGATATAGTTCATTTAGGGCTTCTACTGAGAAAGGGATAGTGGAATCACTCTAAGGAATTTGCAATGTCTAGTTAATTGTTTGAGAGGTAATTGTGAATAAAATTTCACCATTAGGGGCGAAAATAGCTCTCTAGTCTGGATGGTAACAAGATTGGTATTTGAGGACAAATTTAGGGAAGTGATGGGCTTGGGGAAACATATAAAGGGGTAAATTGGATTCTCAGAGGCCAATTTCATCTCTATGGTCAAGGAAGATATCATTGAACCAAGTGTATAATTCAAATTAATTGAATTCGCATTTAGGCTCTGATATTTTGTAATCTATGTCTGCTAAAGGGATATGATCAAGGTCAGTTGGTGGGGAAACCATCATATTATTAGTATTAACATAGGATTTGCTCTTGGGATCCATATCAGGATCTTTCATGGAATGTGGAAAAGGTTGATAAGGGTACGATTTACCTAGGAAAACTTGTAACTGGCAGTTTGGTGACAGAGGGAAGCTAGCGCCATGGCGTCTTGGTTTCTTGCTCAGGGTCTAAAAAAGTTCACCTGTATGAAAATAAATTAATTTGAGCGAAAGATAATACAGGAGATCATAGAGAGAGAGAGAAAGGCACAACTCGAATGGATGGCAGGAGGTTATAGGCTGGTGGAAAATTCTGTTGGAGGCGCGGGGCTGTTGGCGGTTAATGATAATTTAGTGGGGGGTTTTAATGCGTAATGGATAGTGGTAACGGTTGGACAGGTGTCGGGATGGTGTAGGTGCGGGCCATTTTGGTGGGAGTGAGGGAGTTAAGAAGTTTTTGGAGAAGGGGGGAGGTTGCTATGTTGTATTGAGAGGGGGGTGCGAAAGAATGTGGTGGTGACATGTTGGGTGAGGTCAATGCAAAGAAACAACATTTTCAAACCCCCACTCTGCCAATAAAGATGGAAGGTCCGGGGGGGGGGGAGGGCCCTATCGTCCATCGATCACCATCATACCTCGACACATAGCATCACTTGGTCCCACTATTTATTGCTATACGACACATGATTTCTCATTTTGCACTTTTGTTTGATAAGTGCCAAACTTAGGCTCTAAAACTTATAGGCTTTAATTGTTTTTTCCTCCTAACTTTTAAAATAAAGGCCTATCTTCTACCAACTAAGGGTGAATTTAGATCTAAAAACCCTTATTATTTTTATTTGAAGGAGATATTTTATCCTAATGTACATTCTAACCTACAACTTAAATCATTGATCTAGCTTAAACAATAAGATCAATTTCTTCATCTATCTACCTAATTTTAACCAAGTTTAAACAATTTGGTTAACTTATTCTCTATTCTAAGAACATAAACTCAAACGTGTTTGACCATTATTACATTGTAGGATTCAAACAAAGATCTGTGATTGTGGCATTTAAGACAAGCTACACACAATCCCTAATTTATTTTTTTAAAACAAAATTATTTTTCTCCTAGTGGAATTTGAATTTGCATCATTTTCACTCTTTTTTTTATGGGGTTCTTTTCATCCTTTTATTTATTCTATTTTTCTTTTATATACCCTCTTTTCATTTTTCATTTTTATTTATATTTTTTTTTGGAAATCATTTGCAATATGCAATATTATTTACAATTTGATATACTGAAAGAAAATATTCAATCATCATTTGATCCTTTGAATGATAGGACTCTAATAGTGGTTCGAGCTAGGGATGACACTCTCCTTGTGGGGTGTCAAGAATTGTTGACTAGTTGCCTTGAATCCTCTTCTTCAATGTTTTTTTTGCATCTATTTTTTGTTGTTGTTGTAGTTATGGTGGAAAACATGATTAAAAGCTTAGGGCCTTCTCTTCGGGATTCAACTTTTTGACATGAGCTACCCCAATCACAACAATACAAAGAAAACGGTATATACAATGATTTTGATGAGAATTGCTTCTATTCTTGAAAAACATATGTTTCAACATCCTTCCATTGACAGGTCCACCATGCAACTCTGTTTCATCCATGTCCTTAAGAAAAAATGCATTATTGCCCCTATAAGCATGGATTACGTAAGGTCCCATCCATAAATTATCAAATTTTCCATGCTTACATTTTTCTTCTCTTCTTGAATCCCATTTCAAAACATGGTATCCTATCTGAAAATCATCGACTTTAGTTCTTCTGTCATAAATCTTCTTGATATTTTCCTAGACCAATTGGGTTCTATTGTGAAGTTCTTCTCTTGATTGTTGCAGTTGAATTGTTTGATTTATTCTTATTTGAATGTCATTAGGTTCCACCTGCAATTCTTGCATCATTTTCAAAACAGGGATACCTAATGAAGTTGGAAAAACAACATCCATTCCATAAACTAATTGGTATGGAGACATGCGAATTGATTTCTTAGTGGTAAGTCTATCTTCCCATAATACATTTACCAGTTTGTTATGCCATGATTTCTTGTTATCCTGCAACAAGTTTTTGATGATATTAACCATAATTTTATTGGAAGACTCTGCTAATCCATTTCCCTGGGGGTAATAGATAGTAGAGTGTCCCAATATTATTTGATATTTGGTGCAAAATTCCACCATATTCTTTGACTTGAATGTTGCTGCATTATCTGTGATGATTTTCCTAGCACATCCAAATAGTGAAAGAATAATATTTTCTAAGAATTTAATAATCACTTCATCTGAGGCTTGCTTGATAGGTATAGCTTCAATGCACTTGGTAAAATAATCGGTGGCTGTAAGAATCCATTTGTGTTGGGTTGAGGAGGAAGGATGAATTTCTCCAATGAAATCGAGACCCCATTGTTGAAAAGGAGTTTCAGCTGATATGGGCTTCAAGGGTAAAGGCAAAAGTTTTCGTTTGCCTTCAAATATCTGGCATTGGTGACATGAGGTGACTTTCTTATGGAAAACAGTAAATAAGGTTGGCCATTAAAAACTAGATCTTAGGATCTAGTTGGCAGTGGTCTTCCAATACATGTGTCCTCCACAATCTCCTTCATGAAATTCCTGAATTACTTTATCTGCTTCTTATTTCAACAAGAAATTTAGTAAAACTCTTCCAAGGTCTTTCTAATACAAATTATTATCTAGAATAAAAAATTTCATGGATTTGAGTTTAAGAAATCTAGCATTAGTTTTGGTCAAACTAGGATGAGCTTGTAAATGATGTAAAACAAAAATAAGGTCTACATACCAAGAAGAGGTTGCAAAAGCCTCTGCTACTTGTGGAGTCGCCTGCTCTTCTGGTTTGTCAAGTATAACTAGAAAATCCATATCCAAAGCATGTAAATTAGATTCAGACATCAATTTAGCTAACCCTTGACCCTTAATGAGCTTGGAAGGTTTGATTTCAATGTCATAATCTAGGATAATGGCAATCCATTTACCTCTTTTCCCATCAGGATCATTTTGGGTCAATATGTCTTTTACCACAACGTTTGGAACAAAAGAAATTATATGTGAATGAAAAATATAAACTCTAAACTATTTAATTTCTTTCACTAAAGAAAATGCTTTCTTTTCCATTATGTTGTATTTTAATGCAACATCTCTTAAGGATTTGCTAAAGAAAGCAATAGTTTGTTCATGTCCTTCATTATTTTTCTATAAGAGAATTGTTGCAATAGTATGCTCAGGAGAAAATGAGAAAATGAGAAAATCTTTTGTGAAATGAGGGCTAATCAACACAGGATCTTGGGTTAAGGCTTGTTTTACCTTATCAAATGATTGTTTGGCTTCACTCTTCCACTTTACCTCAGTGTTCATTTTCAACATATTTGTTATATTTCTTAGAAGCTCTGCTAGACTAGGAATAAATCTCCTTAGAAAATTGATATGGCCAATGAGAGATTGGACTTCCTTTACATTTCTAGGGGGATTTATTTTTAAGATAGATTCAATTCTGCTAGGGTCTATTTTTATTTCCTCTTTTGAAATGATAAGTCCTAGTGGTTTTCCTTCTTTTAAGCCAAATATTGTTTCTTTGGGTTCAGGGAATTACAAAATCTCCTACATGTTTCAAAGACCCTTCTTAGGTGGAGCAAGTGCTCTTAATCTGTTTTTGAAAAAATAGTGATATCATCAAGATATATGACTATGAATCTACCCATTTCATCTGCAAAGGTAAAGTCCATTTCTCTTTGAAATGTAGCTCCAACATTCATCATGCCAAAAGGCATCGTCACATACATGAAATTTCCCCAAGTTGTAGTATATGTTGTCTTTTCTTGGTCTTGAGGATGTACTAGGACTTGATTGTAACCAAAAAACCCATATAATAAATAAATTCTACTAGATCCAACGACCTTCCACAAAATGTGATCCATCTTAGGCAAAGGGTAGTTATCTTTCAGTGAGGCTTTATTAATATTTTAGAAACCAATACAAAGTCTAATTTCTCCAGTATTTTTCCTAGTTGGAACCAAGTTTGATACCCACTTAGAATATCTCATTGGTACAATGATCTTGACAACATACATCCTTTTGACCTCCTTTTCAATTAGAGGCATCAACATTGGGTTGATGATCCGAGTTGACTCAACTCCCAAATTTAACCAAGATCTTTTGCTTTCGTGATGTGATTATACTTGAATTTAAAATATCATAAAGGAACATAAATTCATGTTGTGAAGAAGAACAAACATGACAAGAATCAGTAACATAAAACACAAGACATTGATAATGGAGTTCGTCCAGGAGGGACTACATCTCCAGGCCCCGTGTCAAGATTGTGTAGGTCACTGCATTAAGTTTTGTCAATAGTGATGATGTACATAGGTGGTGACGTCGTTATCATACAAGGAAAATGCCCTCACACAATAGTGGCTCCACGAGATATTCCATTACAGGAACTCTCAGTCAAAAGGGACTCCTATCAATATGACATAAGCTCATGCATGATGATAATGAGCATATCGCCAACACGACATCAAGGGGATCTCAATGCAAGCATACATGACAAGACATGAGTATCCTGTTAACATGAGGGCAAAGGGACCTCAAACAAAACATGATGAATCTTGAAAACAAGTACATCCCATAGATGATTCCGCTTCACATCAAGCAAGAATCATGAAACAAGTAAGAAAACAAGATCCAACATCAAACAGGGATATATGCAACACAATGTATCTCATAGAAAAAATAAGTACATGAACACACTGCATATACCTCACATCCTAGGGCCATCTGAAGAAAAGGATGTCAAACTGCTAAAGTTGGCCATACCATCAATCTCATGGCGTCAAATCACATGGAAATGACTGCTCGTACATGAATGCTTACACCTGCACTCCACTTTGAAAAGTGGCCGAACAATGAAATGATCAAATGGAAAATCTAAATGCACCATTAGATTTGTGGCATCAAATAGGGTAAAATTGATTGCCAAATTTATGAATTCTGACAAAGTGAAAATCTAGGGCTTATGGAATCTTTTAGATTCCCCTAGATTCCTCAAAGATTCCCTCCTTCGGTTCATTTGAAGATCTATTGCTTAGATAAAAAAAAATTACTGCGCCATCAGGTTCGTGTCACTGAGAGGTGTAAGGCGACATAAAATTTGCCCAATTTGGACACTGGAAAAATTTTGCCCTCTTGAGAATTTGGCTCAATCATGGTTTCACCTGCGCTTTTCCTAGGTTCATGGTTCCACCTGAAAAACAATTAAAAAAAGTGTGCCTCGATTTTCGTGCCACATTCTCCCTCCTCCATGTTGGGTGCACTAATAAAATGAAGGGTTTATATGTAAATAGTTGGGCGAAAATACCAAAGTTTGCCTTCGTGGCTCAATGGTTAGGGCAAAGAATCAAAAGCGGTAGGTTGAGGGATCAAATCCTGACCCCTCCAAAAATACACAACCATAATATAAAAAATGGGACGTTTTGGTTTATTGTGTGCATTAAATCTTTTGGGGTTGGTTGTTGTATTGACCGATGCATTTAAGTTTGTAGGTTGGTACATGGGTCCGTTCGGTGGGGGTCGACCCATGTGGGCCGGGCGAGTCCAATCCCTGCTGGCCCTGCAATAAATCATGCATATATATATTGGGTGGGGGTTAAGTTTTAAATATATATGGTTGTTGGGGGGGTGGTGGGGTTGGTGGCCCGCTACCCCAAAAATATATTTTTTATTTTTATTTTATGTTATATAAAAAATAATTAGGCATTTTGAAATTTTGGAAAAGTGACCGAAGGAGTCAATTTAACTAGGCCACAAATTCACCCAAAATCTAGCCCAGGTTGGCCGGAATCCGATGGTCGGATTGTGTCCAAATTTCTTCCTATTTAAGCCTGTCCAGTCACCCAAGTCAACCCTGAACTTTGACTGCTCCTAACTGTTGCATACGGACTTGGTTTGACGAACTATTTGCACCACCATGATCACGATGATGAGATGTTCAACATGAACCTAGTTCGAGCAAAATCCCAACACTTTTAGTTTTGACCCTTCTTGAGTCCTCTTGGATTTCTCCATGTGTTTGGAGCCACCTGGATCAATCCTCCCCACTAAGGAGATTTTGGTCCTCCAAAAGCATGAAAAATAATCTGCAACTTCTGTACACCTTGTCTACATCACAAGCGTCCTGAAAAGGTCTCACCTCCATCTCCTTCACCTTTGTTCTTCGGAGCCTTAAGTGATGAGCTGACACTTGCAACTTGTAGTACTTTGTTTTTGCAAATTACATGCTTTACTTGCATGACCAACTAATGACCCAAGCATCCCACACTTGCCATGAGTTTATAATACATACTCGGTGGTCAAGTTTACATCGAAATGGAAGCAATCCCCAAGCTACGAAAACAAGGCCAACATATCATTGTCGCTCCAACAAGTGATGGAAAACACATCATCACTGCAACACATGATTTAAAAAAATAAGGTCAAACACTATTTTTGTTTTGACAAGTGATGGAAACACGAGATCACTTGCACAGTTTATCATGCAACTCAAAATAAGACTAGACATCATTGTTGCTTAACAAGTGATGGAAAACACATCATCACTTTCAAATCTTAAAATGCAACAAATGGTTTACAAAAGCACGACCATGACAAGCTAACATATCTAGAAACCATTTTTCACTTATCAATGGGAATGGGTCGCCTCCTTGTGGTGTTTTTTCTTTCGAACAATTATTTCACCTGGTTCATGTACTGATGCTTTGTATTTAAGGTTCTTCTTTGGATGGAACCTCCAACAAGTGGCTCTTTGATGGCCATCTTTGCTGTAATGACTACAATACACCTTCTTCCTCCATATTTTCGTAACATGTTTCTTTGCCTGCTGTGTAGAGGGTCTTTCATGCCTCATCCTTTTGTGTGCTGTTATTCTTTTCCATCACTTAGAAAATGTATGGTTATGTAATCCACAAAAGGTACATGTTTTTAAATTCCATGATTTACGTTCATCTTTAACAACATGATTATAATCAAAATGAACATTCGAATATCAAGACTAGTTATACATTTCCTTGCTGTCTCTGGTGTAAGTATGGCGATGAGAGCTTGGCTTAGCTCTTTCCCTACCATGGACACCGCCATGGGATGATGGGGATGTGTTCCCATCATTCTCTTTCCTTGATGATTTTTATGATATCTTGGAAGAATCTGACACCTTCAAGCATTCTCCTTCGGTGTATCCCAAGCCTACAAATTGAGGTCTCTGCATAACCTCCAATGGTTGAGTTATGCCTTGGTTATTAGCACCAAGTTCTTTTTCCTCCTTGTACCTCATCCTGGTAAGTAGCCTCATGGTTATCCCTATAACTGGTACCTCCACAGCTCCAACAGAAATCATACTATGTGAAGAATAAACTGAAAGGAAATCAACATCTTTTACCTTCCTAGTTGAGTTGGAAAGAACTGATGAGGAATTCTCATCATCTATTGCTAGTGGTTCGCTTGTTGTCTTGGAGGATTCCCCAACTTCCTGCCTGACATACCCAAGTCCTACCTGACGGGGTAATTCTTCTACATTGATGGGGTTGACAATGCCTTGGCCATTAATGCCCAAGACTTTTCCTTCATAACCCATTTTCTTCAATAGTTTGGAGCCAATTTCTGTGGCATGATTTTCAAAGATAGCAAAATCATCATCAGGACACATACATGAATTTAGAGAATTACTTTTTACCTAACATGGGTCACGCTACAGTTTTTCTAAGGCCTCATCCTTAGCTTGCAGCCATTGTGGAAAATTCTGTATTTCCTCTTTTTCTACATGTAGAAGCATCTTCAACTCATCGTTCTCTATTTGAAGATTATGTTTGTTGTGCTTAAGTTCTTCCAAGGCCTCTTTTGTGGCTTGCAACTGAAGCTGCAATCACTCTTTTTCCTGTCTCTTTTTGTAGAGTTTCATACATTATTTCTACCCTTTGGGAAATTTTGAGCATGGTTTCATACCTTGCTTTTTCATCCTTTGTTTCTGCACGTTCCATTGTTCACACTTGCAATTCACATCCATGCAAAGACCGCTATGATACCAAACTTGATCTGAGTTGACTCAACTCCCAGATTTAACCAAGATCTTTTGCTTTCATGATGTGATTATAATTGCATTTAAAATAGCATAAAGGAACATAAATTCATGCTATAAAGAAGAAGGAACATGACAAGAATCATCAACATAAAACACAAGACGTTGATAATGGAGTTTGTCCAGGAGGGACTACATCTCCGGGCTCGGTGTCAAGATGGTGTAGGCCGCTGCATTAAGTGATGTCAATAGTTATGATGTACATAGGTGGTGATGTTGATATCATACAAGGAAAATTCCCTCATGTAGGAGTGGCTCCACGAGATGTTTCGCTACAGGAACTCTTAGTCAAAAAGGACTCCTATCAATATGACATAAACTCATGCATGATGATAATGACCATCCCACCAACATGCCATCAAAAGGGATCTCAATGCAAGCATACATGGTGATACATGAGTATCCTGTCAACATGAGGACAAAGGGACCTCAAACAAAACATGATGAATCATGAAAAAAAGTACATCCCGTAGATGATTCAGTGTCACACCAAGCAAGAACTATGAAACAAGTAAGAAAACAAGATCCAACATCAAACATCAAATAGGGATCTATGCAACACAATGTATCTCATAGCAAAAAGAAGTACATGATGAAACTGCATATCCCTCACATCCCGGGGCCATCTAAAGAAAAGGATGTCAAATTGTTGAAGCTGGCCATACCATCAATCTCGCGGCGTCGAATCGCATGGAAATGACTGCTCACACATGAATGCTGACACCTGCACTCCACTTTGAAAAATGGCCAAACAATGAAATGATCAAATGGAAAATATGAATGCACCATCAGATTTGTGGCGTCGAGTAGGGTAAAATCAGCTGTCAAAATTTTGAATTTTGACAAAGTGAAAATCTAGGGCTTAAAGAATCTTTTAGATTCCCCCTAGATTCCTCAAAGAGTCCCTCATCAAGGTCATCTAAAGATCTGATGTTTAGATCAAAATTTTGATAGTGCCATCAAGTACGTGTCACTAAAAGTTGTAAGATTGACATAAAATTTGTCAAATTTGGACACTGGCAAAATTTTGCCCTCCTCAGAATTTGGCTCAATCATGGTTCCCCCTGCTCTTTTCCCAAGTTCATGGTTGCACTTGCAAAAAAATTAAAATAAATGTGCCTCGGTTTCTGTGCCACATTCTCCCTCCTCCATGCTAGGGCACTAAGAAAATGAAGGGTTTATATGTAAATAGTTGGGCAGAAATGCTAAAGTTGGCCTTCATGGCTCAACGGTTAGGGTGGAGGAACAAATGCGGGAGGTTGGGGGATCAAATCCCGACCCCTCCAAAAATACACAACTATTATATAAAAATGGTGTGTTTTGGTTTATTGTGTGCATTAAATTTTTTGGGGTTGGTTGTTGTATTGAGTGACGCATTTAAGTTTGGAGGTTGGTACATGGGGCCGCCTGGTGGGGGCTGACTCACGTGGGCTGGGCGGGTTCAATCCCCACCGGCCCCACAATAACTAACACATATATATATTGGGTGGGGGTTAAGTTTTAAATATATATGGTTGTTGGGGGAGGGTGGTAGGGTTGGTGGCCCGTCACCCCAAAAATATATTTTTTAATTTAATTTTATGTTATATAAAAATAATTAAGCATTTTTAAATTTTGGAAAAGTGACCGAAGGAGTCAATTTAAGTAGGCCACAAATTCACTTGGAATCTAGCCTAGGTTGGCTGGTATTCAGAGGTTGGATTTTGTCCAAATTGCTACCTCTTTAAGCCTGCCCAGTCACCTAAGTTAACCTGAACTTTGACTGCTCCTAACTTTCGCATACGGTCTCAGTTTGATGAACCATTCACACCACTACAATCACGACAACGAGATCTTCAACATGAACCTAGTTTAAGCACAATCCAAATAGTTTGATTTTTGACCCTTCTTGAGCCCTCTTGGATTTCTATATGTGTTTGGAGCCACTTGGATCAGTTGATCCTCCTAAGTTTCTATTTAAAAGGATTCTGGTCATCTTTTAAGGGAATCTTATGCTATATAATGTTGGTGCCGTAAGATTTCAAATGTTCATAACTCCATGCAAGCACATCTATGAATTCTTTGAACAACTTTATGTAATTTTTCTTTTCAGCGGGGGGTATGGATTTAAATAATTTAATCATCTTGGGTTCTTGTTCAGTTCCTATGTTACATTCTTCAACCTCAACTCTAGTAGGTTCAATTTTAGGCTTTTTTTCTACGTAATTAAACTCAAACAAATCCTCTAAGGGGCTTAACCCTCTAGGAAAAACATTGTCTTTCAATTGTAAGATTTCTGATTCTTTTTTTTCTTGGCCTATTTCTTTCAACTCTAATTTAGACACACTGTTATGTACACTATATTTTATGTCCACCTCTACATCTATATTAGCACACTCAAACTCATCTTTTGATTGTAAAAAACTTTCTATCTGTTCATCGTTTCCAAAGACTTGCCAGTATCTGATATTGTCTGGTACAGTTGGTCTATTTTTTACTTCAACAATATATTGGTGACTAGGATGATATGAAATTTTACAGGTACTAGATGAAGTAGCCAGACCATCATCTAGGATGTTTTGACCTCTGGAGACCATAGACAAACTATACTCAATGAAAGATTCAAGAAAATCCAAAACAACATTCCTATAGGCCCTCAACTGATGGGCCTCTAAATTAGACATAATTTAAGGCCCATGCCTCCAAATTAGACATAATTTAAGGCCCATCTAACCATCCTTCGGCATATTAAACCTCTCTTTTTGCATTAGATAATGTATTTTTAACTTTAATATGTTCATTAGGAAGGTTTATGAATAATTGCATATTTGTGCCTAATATTATTTACTTTTGTGGAATATTATGAGAATATTGGGCAGATTATGAAGACTTGGAAGAGGGTATTATTTAAGGACTTTCTCCTTACTACAATAAATCAACAATATATTATGGAATTATGGCACAGATTGTGGAACTCTAATGATTGAGAAAATCTAGGAATGTGTTCCTTGCCATTTAATGAAAATTCCTAGTATTGGGAACCAGATCCACTAACTAAGGGATTTTGGTGGGGAAAACTTCGTCCTTTCATGGGGAATGATTTCTAATCATTTTGTATAAGTACCAAGTCTAATTTTCCTCTAGGGATAGATTTTCATTAGTGTTCTTGTGGAGAGAACTCGTATTTTTGCAGCTCCATTGTATTTTCTTGCAGAGATGTGATTGTATTGATGAAAATAATGAAGATTGGTTTCATGTTAGGCTTCTGAATATTTTTCTCCCCCATAGGTATCTGAGTTTCCTTGGGCTTGTCCATCCCAGGAGCCTTAAAGCCCTTTTGTATAATTTTCTTTTATTCTTTTCACTTCTTATTCACATGCATCTCTAATTCTTGTTTCTTTCTATTTCTGCATTTAGTATTAATGATTTCTTGTTGTAGGATTAGGTTAAATGGTTGATGTAAGTTATTTTCTAGGATCAAAAGCATCATTTCATCATTGGAAAAGCTTTGGAAGGTCATAATACCCATTGAGCTACTTGGATTAGTCTTCTTATCCCCAAAGCTAGAATTCTAGAACTCCTTTTTAGCAAAGAACAATAAACTTCTGCTATTTTTTAGAGCATTCTAATGAGCTTCAATCGAGTTGGTTCCACTTGCATTAGATAAAAAAACATTATATTTAATACAAAAGTTCACCCCATTACATTTTCACTTGATTAGGTTAGGTATTTGATATATTTACTAGCTCATTAGGTCTAAGATTTTTTATTTTTAGACTAAGTAATATTCCATTATTTAATAAATATTTCCCATGTATAGATGAATTTGTGGATTGATGCAGACAATAATGCATTTTGTTGTAGGAGCTTCAACATTGTAGGGAGACCTCATATAGCCTCATCCACTCCTGTTGCCAAAGTCCACTAAAATATCAAGCTGAATTCTTGTTTTATAAGAAAAAATTGCCATTTCCATTGAGAAAATCTATCCATCTTGAAGCCCTTGCTTGAGTTCTAGGTAGTGTCCACCACCTCCATGCCTTATTCTTCCATTATCCACCTTTCCCAAGCTCCATTCCACCTTCTAGACCACTTCCTAAGCATCCGGCTTGCTTTTTGTAATAAAACAGGGGATTCTGTAAACATCCTGTAGGAACTAGTACTTCCTATAGACATCATGTAAGAAAACCTGTAGTGGCCTGTTTTGAGACTGAATTGATAAAAATCATCACTAGAAGCCAGGATTAGGCCCCCACTTTCCCTCCAAGCCATCTGAACCATTGTACTCCTTTTCCTCCACACCTGTCTATCCTGCCAAAGAACCAAGAAAGATTAGCATTTACATTTTTCAAGCAAAAAGATAAAAACGAAAAAGTTATTTGATATTTATTCATGCATACAACAGTTAGCACTGTCTAGATCAGATTCCATGATCAGTTAGTTTAAATCATCACATGTGATAAATAGGGTTAAGTTAGGTTTCTTTTGCATTTAGTTCATGATCTTTATGCAACTAGAATATGTTTCTTTCCTTGTACCTTATTTCTTGCAATAGGTTAGGGTTTCCATTTCAATTCATTTTCCACAACTAGTTTAGGGTTTAATTTCAATACATGCACTACATGAAAGTGAATAAAGGACACATTTTATGCTACATATATAGTGTCGATACCTCTTAAGTTTGTACAAACCCTAGGTTAATAATTAAAAGTTGGTAGCCTTGGGAGTTGCAGCATTCTTGCTGCAATACTGAGGCTCATCACTTTTTGGCGCTATTGTTGGGGAGGTGTCAAAGTATGCATTGTTTTATTCCCTAGTTGATTCATTTCTTTTTACTTTTTGCAAAAACAAAAAAATATTTTCATTAGGCATATTTCATTTCAAAAAAATAGAAAAGTTCATTGGATTAGTGTTTCCATTCAATCATAAAAACAAAAAATTCTCCAACACCAACCGCCCCCCCCCCCCATTTAATCACGTGGTGTAGTAAGAGCCACATCAACATCCATTTTTGTAGGTAGAAGAAGAAGAGATGACAATGAATGTAGAAGAAATTGATGGAGGTAATAACAATGAGGAATATCCTCTCGGATTCCCCATTCAATATACTGATGTTAATGTGAACATGAAGAACATCCCTTCATCTTTTCTTCCAAAATTTCATGGTCTAAGGTCAGACGATCCAGAAACCTTTCTCTTTGAATTCAAAATTGTTTGTAGATCTTATGGTTACTTATTAAAAACTCAAAAATTGAGTTTTTTTCCAGCAACATTGAAGGATAGAGCTCTTAAATGGTTCATGAGTTTAGGGACTGATTCAATAATATCATGGAATGATATGAAAAATATATTTTTAGAAAAATATAAAGATCATGACCTTAAAGAAGAAATCTTTAGAATAAATCAAAGTGAAGATGAGAGTCTAGAGGATCTAATAGAGAGGTTCATGTATAATGTGTTGACGGTATTGGACCCACCAACATGTAAGGGGATATCCCTGGTAAGATGTCCCAATTAGACCTCAGACCGTTTGGTATAGGAGTCCCAACAGTGAGTCGTATGGTAATTCCTTGACTGCGATTTCACCCAGAGGTAAGTAAGATGACTCTATTGGTAGCAAGGGTGTGACAGCTACAATGAGTCATGGAAGGTGCATGAGAGGTTCTAACAAATGTGGGTTGAGATTAGTGCACCCCTAGACAACCTGTTTAGATGGGAAGGGAACACATGAACAAAGATGCATCACAAGCTGGAAAGCAAGTTCGCTGGAAATCCAAAGTGATGGTTAAACCAACAACACATTTCAGAAAGATTCATACATACTCGTACAGAATAGTCCATACATTCATGCGTAAGAAAGAAAATACATATGCCATTTAGAGTAAACAAGATAGCTGGAATACAATTCAATGTATGCATGAAACAGGCTAACTCTTATTATATAAAGAATTGTAAGTTCCAGTCATACAATACATCCATTTCCAACCACTAGCTCCAATAGTGGAACGTTACAACCACATATGCCTGCTCCTCCAAAGAGATGTAGTAGCTCCGTGCATTGGAGATGCCAAGGTGCATTACAATACTGTCCAAGCTCTCTCCAAGATAGTCTTATCGGAAGCTTGGCTGACCAAAAGCATTTACAATTAGTTATGAGGGGCTATTTATAGCAAAGGGTGGGGTGACCCTTGACATTCCCCTTTTTGACAGTTCAACTACCCTCATGACTCTTCTCTACTCTATGAATGTTACATTGAACTATCGATACTTGACTTACACATGACAAGACATACACTACAATGCACATGTACTCATGTGAGACAACATAGTTTGAGCAAGCCAAGCAAGACATCACTGACACTCGGTCCGTTGTGATGAGACCAAATCTTTGACATGCTTGTGATGGTGAAGGTGGTGAGCTGATGTCAAGCTTGGTTGTCTAGGATGGTGTGCATGCACTCTATTGTGACCTCTTGCTGAAGCAAACTCTTGTCTTCGTTGCATCCAGGTGCATTGGTATGGTTCCTCCATCTGACTCGTCTTCTAGCATGCACGTGGTCTTTAGGTGCGGATGAAACAACAACACACTAATGCATAGTGTCCATGTTGATCTTCAAGTGTGTGCTAGTTGTCATGCACATCAACTATCAATTACATGTTCAGCTCTAGTCGGACTTGTGTCTTGCCTTTGCCTTGGTGAGTCTGTTGAATGGATTGGATCACATGCGTGCACACAATGACATGCATGCTGTTGAATCCCTTGCATGTGATCAACAACACTACTAACCATGCCTCTTCATGCCAGCTACTGGGATAGATCTATAACTTGTATGGGCATAGTTTCATCCGTGAGTGGATGTTGTGCCCTTTATTGTTCCTGTTACTGCTGCAACTCAATTGTCTTTCTGTGCAACTTCATGTTCTTCCTTGAGTTGCTGCTTCAACACATGAAACTCCTTCTTTGTTCCATTCTCTGCCTTTGCGCGATCTTCATGTCGCGCCGTCGCCTCATAGCCTAGGTCTCCAAAGTTTCTTTCATCATCAGTGGATCTTCTTGAGCTCACAACTTTGTTTTGCCTCTGTTTTGTCAACAACCTTCCTCTTGCATTCGTTGCATTCAGTATGCTTCCTTCAGCTGTTGTTCATGATGCTACTTGCTATGATGTTGTTGCTATTATATATTGATGTCCTTGTCTACAAACAACTTGATATCTCTGTGGGTAAGCAAGTTCATAGACACTTGATTGACTGCATCCCCAAGTGTGCTCTGAACAATGTATTTCTCATTTTCGTGTAGCAAGGTCCATTGAAAGTATGCAACATGGGTACTCTTTGGATGAGGAATTAAAATTTTCATCCAATGATTAATCCTGCTTGAAATTTGATTAAAACCTTAGGGAAATAAGTTGAAAATACGAGTTGAAAAAGTAGTTTTATTATTTTATTATTTTTTAATCTTTTTACTTTTTTACTCCAAAGTTAGCGAAGCACCCCCCATGGTTGACATCATCATCTTGAATCCTGTTGGTTCTTATAAATTTTATTTTGGTTGTACATTTTTCTTAGGAGGCCAAATTTAGACCTCAAAACTCCCCTAATGGCTATGGCAGCAGTGTTCAGTTCAACAAAGGAGGAAACATAAAATGAAATGTGAAATGCACATAATGTAAACCCTTCCCAGACGGTCAACAAATATTAAAAATTATGTTTTCTTTTTTGTTTCATAAAAAAAATTTGTGAATTTGTTTTAGGGAAGTGACCCCTCAAGAGCCCTTAAGACACCTTTCACATAGTGTTGGCTTATGGGGGCCTGACCCAAATTTAGATTTATTTAGCCAAACAAATCCCTACACTACTGGCCCTTTTGGTATAAGCCCGTAGAGCGTGGACTGAAGTCTCACTCGAAGTAGTATGGGGGGATGCTAGAACCACGTTTATGCACCCTTCAGATGTCTGAGATGTTGACTTAGTCCAACTAGATCTGTCTTCATGTAGGTCATTTCGCGCACTGTTTTAATCTTCAATACCCTCACGATTTGTTATAATCATCTTTTGCGTAGCCCTAACCAAGGGCTGAGATGCTTTCCGCTGCTATGGCAACGACCTGCACTATTTCCTAAAATTATACCATGAATCTTACTTATATTATTACAAATGTTAGTTAACTTCACGAAAACAAATATTCTATCTCGCATTCACTTAATCAACACAGTCATATATTTTGCGCATCATCTAAAAAATAGAAGTGTAATTTATACCAAATATATTCAATGCATAAAACAAGAAATAAATACACATAATTGATATGAAACTTCTCTTTGTTAATGCTTCCAACTGTTATAGACTCGACTCACCCTACACACTCAGCTGCAGGGGTCCGCACACTTAGCTGCAGACTACTAGGCCTTTGCGCAACTCAGCTGCAGAGCCTTCTCCTACTCTACGACCCAAAACGAGACTTTACTCCATAGATATGACTCAACTCTTCATCCTTTTCCTGATCATTAGATTCTTTAAATACTTAGAGCCTTGCTCTATTTATACAATCCCATGGTCCGTGGACCATGGGTAGATCTCTACAACCGACATTACATTAAAAAAATTAAGGGAGGACAACCCTATGACTCTTTTACAAGCTACGCACTTCGTGCCCACAAAATGCGGAGTCTTTACATTGGAGTTACAATTTTTTGACCAAAATCTAGGCTCTAAGCCCCATAATGTCCCTTGAGGGATCCCGTGCCCAACAGGCCCCCAACACAAACATCCTGACTCACCCTTGGGTCACTCTATCGGTGCGCCTCCCAATTCTGCTTGGATCGCTACAAGATCGGTAACGCACTGAGCGGCTGCCTGCTGTACTTCCTCGATGAACTGTTCAGAGACCGTTGTGGCTGAACTGCTACCTTGAACCTTTTCCTGTGTTGATTGTAGCTACACGAGCTTTTCTTCAATGGAGGGTGTAATGATATATGCCTCGTCAATCCACGACTGTAAGCACGCCTTCAAAATTGCTTCCTTATGTCAAGCAGCATCTACTGTTCCTTGAGTGCTTTCACCTACTGCATCATCGTGAGCCTCTCTGTAAGGGAAACCATCTGCGCAGTCCCTTTTACTTCGTCATATTTCTGTTGTAGGTTGCGCACCTCTATCTCTAGGTGTTGTATGTTTTGGTCTTCTTACAGGGTAGTGAGAACCTCGAATGACTTCTTGAACAACTTTGTGCAGTATGTCACTGCACTGTTAACCTCTGCTATTGCTGCTATAATCGCGATGGCGCACTATTCCTTAACCTCCGGTAGAGTTGAAGGCTGCACCTTCAATTGCAGTTCTGCTATCTAAAGGTTTAGCTCCAGCTGAACCCTGGCCATTTCCTCTTTTGCCTCGTGCACCCCTATTGCTAATTTCTAGACGCGCACTTTCGCTAGTTCTTCTGCTTGGATGGCCAAATTCGGGACCATCTGGCAAGCTTCCTCCACCACCTGCACGATCTGTTTATTTTGTGCCACTATCTCATCGCTCAGTTGTTCAATGTTGATATGCTCCTCGCTAATTACCTAGAGTGTGCGACCCTCCCTGGCTCGCAGTGCTACAATGATTTCATCTTGTAGAACATAGAGCGTCTCCTAAGGGAATGCATCCACATTTAACCTGATTCCCTTCAACCCACTGACCATAGGCCTATCGGCCTCATTTTCTATAATGAGTGCTCCATCTGGTAGCACTATGGTGTTTGTCATCTGGGTGCGTAACATTTCATTGGCCACTAATGTGCCTACTACAAGGTTGGTTGACACAGTGCCAGCCTGTGGGGTGCGCACCTGCAACTCCTGTATCTATGCCCCGAGGACCCCCAACATCATTTGTTATTCCTCCTCAAACTGTTGGAGGGTCTCCATAGTGATGTCCCTCACCTTCTCGCCAATTTCATGTAGATCCCCCTCAGTGAGGGTGATTGGGTAGAAAGTAGTCTTTGAAGCCTTTGACTTCTTTCACAACCCTACCTACCCTCTTGGGCGTAGACATTTCAGTTGGGTGGACGTTGTCTGCGGGTCTGCACCACCATTTGCAGTTTCGCCTCTTCCTTTTTCCGCTATGTGACGGACATCTTTGCTTCCACAGTGGAGCTGGGTGGAGCACACCACTCCAACGGCCATGACTCAAGGACCGTGAAGATGACATCGTCTGTTGCCAGATAGGGTAGCTTGCACCACATATTCATGGGGTCCTTCTACACCCTGACGTAAATGTGGTGGAAATTTTCCTTGAACTCTGTGAAGCTCTGCAGACTGTTGTAGACTATGGTTGATAACCGCGGCTTGCGATTAATCCCCATTTTGATTTTCATCTCCATGAGCACCCATAATATTTTGCTACCCCTTATCCTTTGTGCATCCTTGGTTGCCAAAATGAAGCGTACTTCATTGCCTCTAGAAGGTCCTATGCGATTGTCAGGAACTGGCCATCTTCGAGCAATTCCCATGCCACCAATACTATGGGAAATAGAAGCCACGAATAGTGAAAAGTTTTTCCCTACTTCTGTGTCTCGTGGCAGTTCTCAAGGAACTCTCTACATAAATAGTTTTCCCAATTGAATTGGACCCCTTCTGCGCATTGTGCTGCTAGTGTAACCACGGACACGGGCACCTCATCTGTGTGACACTTCCGTATAACCTTCCCTTCCAATATCTACGTCATGACTTTAACCACATGGTTGTTGATGCTAGAAATGGCGTACCCTCTCTTCTTCTTCTCTAGCTTAAACTTCTTCTTCATGGCCTCTGTGATGGCCAAATCATCACTCTTACCCTCCGAGATGTTTGCTGGATCCTCCCCTTTGTAAGGGAGCCGGGTAATTTTTTGAATCAAATGGTCTGTGATGGGGATGGGCTCCTCCAGCCACAAGCACCCATCATGCACCAAGCAGAGCAACTACTTGATGACGATGGTAATGCAGCACCTAGAGCAGTTTTAACAGTCCTTCCATCTCCACACGTCTCAGCCATTTATGCAACTCCAACTCTATGATTCCAGTTGGCGCGTCTTTCTTCTAGTGCATTAGCTACACGGTTGCCAAATGTGGGAACTTCTCTTGGTCCACGAGATCCCAGTCTTCAAATTTCAGTACAGGAACTCACCCCAAGTGCGCTCCTTCAAAAATAATGTCATCAGGGAGCAGCGGAGTCTGAAGAGAGATTTTTCTCTCATTTATCTCTTTGGGCACCTTTGCTTTACCCTTCCACGGAGGAACATATGCGGGCAGGCTGGTAAGAGGATCCGCACCTTGGGTTTCAACCTCCATTTCTACATGCTCCTCCTCTACCAAGATTTCTTCAAATTCTTCCTCCTCATTAGCCTCCAAATTAATATCCTTCCCCTTTTCTTCCATGGTAAGCTTAGTCCTTAATAGATTCCTAGGGGATATGTGCACTGGTACCATAGTTTGCTTGTCTTTCTTGGGTCTCGGTGTGCGTGGAAATTTAGGGATTTTTGCGACTATCCCAACACTTTCAGGGGCTTCTACTTCTGTAATGGCCTGTGCGGCTTCCTCAGTGGTCATTACTTCGATATCCATGGCTTCTTCAAGTGATGCCATAGTGTGATTCCACAAGTCTCTCAGTGTCTCGGGTAATTGCTCAAGCAATGAATTCACCTTCAGAAGATCGAACAAGTCTAGGTTCATGAGTGTCTATGCGTGCAACAACTCAGTTCTCAAATTTCCAAGTGTTGTTTGTTGGACAACCCTTTGTAATTTATAGCACCTTTTGAATTTGAATTCGACTATTCCCCCCACATTCTATCCATTAATGCTCGATTGGTGACAAATTTTCAAGAATCTAGCCCATAAGGTTCGCCTTAAATGCCTGCCGCCCGCTCCATTTTGTCTCAAACCAAGCATCACATTGTGAACAGTGACTGTAATGGTCACTTTATAGCTGACGCACATGGTAGCACAACTACCCTTGTGTTGTCGCGGACCTTGTGACGCTTTGCTACTACGCGTAGTCTTGACATCGCGCAACTCTTGGGGAAAATAGTTTATAGTCTTGCACCTCCTTTCAGCTACCTGGAGTGCTAAGAATGTGCTGCCATCAGCTAGTCAGATGGCCATGCCACCTGTGTATGGATTCAAATGACTACCATTTACTTTTCCTGGGAAGAGTTCTCCATTTAATTTTACCAACTGCACCGCGCGACCATCTGTGATCTCCTTAATAACATAAGGTCCCATCCAATGCATTCTGAGCTTCCCTGGGAATTTATCAAACTCATTATCATATAAAAACACCAAATCATTCACCTTGAAGGTGCACAACTTAATATGTCGATCATGCCAAGCCTTTTCGCGTTGCTTTTGGACCTGTTGGTGAAATCCAACCAAAAATCATTCTTCCTCTAGCTCCTCCAACTGCGCAAGCCTCTCCTCTAGGGCTCCACGATCTGTCATGCCTATGAGTGCTGCTATGCATATACTAGGCACGATGTGTTCCATAGACATTACAACTTCCACTCCATAGAAAAGCCTAAAAGGTGTTTGTCTCATAAGTTTCTTGCATGTCGTCCTATAAGCCCATAATACTATAGGTACGCACAGGTCCCAATCACTTCGCTGCACGTTGCATAGCTTGGTGAATGCTTCTGCACGATTTCTCTTCTTGCATAATTTCTTCCCAGCATTAAGAGCCATCTGCGAATTCCCCCCCAACACATGCTTATAGACTAGGTCTTTCAGCACAGAGTACATGTGCATCCATGTAGGTTGGGGTTCTTTTCCATAGGCCTGCATCCTCCTGGCCAGAAGCGTGTGCGAATCATCCTTCCCATTGCACTTATCTATCAGTCACACCCTAGGCTTCCCAAATCATGTGCACATCATTCCCCTACATTCGCGCCAGTCGTCAAAACTCCCTTTGTGCGTACCCCACCATCTCGCGAGCATAGCGCGCAGTACCCAGTCCAAGGCTTGGAAGAGTTGCTTTTTCGGCAACTCCCTTTCAAATTTATTCAAGAAGGTATTTACCTCTCTTAGAACATCATAAGTAGGAAGGTCTCTTACTTCTATCAATACACAGTGTAGTGACCTTGTCATCATATTACAATTCAGTGTAGTTACCTCATGTAATTGATTTTGCCATCGTTCCATTTCCTCATCTGAATCCAAAGTACAGGAGCTTTCGCGCTCCCATGCAATCCACCCATCCGTGGTGGGATTAAACCAATCCTGGTTTCGCACTGTTACCTTATAGATGCAGTCAAAATCATCATCACTTTCACAGTCGCGCATCAGCTCCGTATAACGCAATCCTTCAACAGGGTCTAGGGGTACAATTACGTGTAGTGACTTCTTTTCAAAAATCATTTTTCACTTTTTCAGATTGATCACCCTGTTCATGTCAGTGGCTCAATCAATTCCTTAGAGCACAAGGTAGGGATTTCTATCATCAACAATCTCTATCACTTCAAAGTTTGCTAGTGTGCTCGCTCCCTCAATATCCACAATTATTCCCTGCGATCACCCCATGGGTATTATTTTCTGCTAGTTCACCATCCTTAGCTGAATTGGAGACCACTACAGTGTAGGTCACCCCATTTAATCCCATGTCTGTTTTGGCAGAACATTTTCATCCGATCCTAAATCCAGGATGATGTGATCCATCTCATATTCTCCGATCTGCGCGGTTAGTCTCATCACCCTTCCTGTTCTTATATTATGTTTTCCGATCTTCCTAACTACGCGCAATTGTCCTAGCGCGATCCTAGTGCATATGTTAATGAGTTCCTATAACCACTTCACCACCTTATTATCGTGCAGTAGCTTCATACATGTTTCTAGGAATGTTGTAAGCATAGATGGGTCCATCTCTGGCTTTGGTTTATCTTTGCTTCCTGAAGTGGAGGCATCAGCGAAGCTCTTCTTAGCTTCCATGAAGTTTTCCCAAGTGCTCTCCAAATCAAACTCTGGTTCTTTCACTGGAGCTTTGCGAACCCAAGTACTATCTTTTGGTTGTTTTCCTTTGTCATCTCCCATCGCGATTCCACTTTGGAGCACAATGTTCACATTCGGATCTTCCTCACGTGGCTTAGACCTCATCATCTGTAGGTTCTGAGTCAGGGGAGGCGGTAGTACTCCTTTGTCGCGTATCCTAGATATCAGTGTAGGAAAATCTTCTGTCTCATGATCAAACAAGGTGCAATACAAACACGATGGCCGCATTGGATTCATGCCATCACAGGCATAATGTCATGGCCCTCCACAATTATAACATATCAACTGTTCGCGACCTCTTCTAGGTCCTCCTCTGCCTCGGTCTCGCCCACGCCCCTAAAATCTTGTTCGCGCCATTCCTACATTTTCGTCAAGGGGTGGCGTTTCAGCCCGAACTATGTAGGTGGGAGTTCTATCCATCATTAACTCATAGCTTCTACAAGTGTGCTCATCGTGTCCCACTGACCTACAAAAGTTGCAGAACAATTGTTGCGAATTTTGCATATACTTTTGTAACAAGTGACAATTGTCTGTGGCATGTTTTCCTACTATTTGACAAATTGCGCACCACAAAGCAGGTGCCACGATAGGTCCTATTTGTGCTTCCGATCTTAAGGGCATCGGTCCTCCTCATGCAAGGTAATTTGTGAAAACCAGGCAATGGTCCTTGTCATGACCTTGACCCTTGCATTTTACACACCATACCTCTTCACACACTTCTAGTCGAGCTCTCCTGTCCTGTTTCAGACTTTGCATGTCAAGGCATAAATTCTTCAACTGTGCGTGGATCTACTAAACTCCTAAGTTATGATCCTGCATCAGGGTCTCATGTAGCCTCATAGCAATCTCTAAGGCCTCCGTGTGAGTCGTTATCTTTTGCTGCGATAGCGCACTCCTTAAATGTGGCATTAGTGAAGATACAAACTAATCGTGATGTTGTCCATCCGTCAGATTCATATTAGCTTCACAAATTGTACATTTCAGCCTCTGATCTAGCTCCCAAGGAGTCTCGCCTGGTAGCATAATGATATCTTTGAATGTAATGATTGACTTTGCTTCAGACTTCGGCCTACTAAATTCTCTATTTAGCGCTACTTGGATATCCGCCATTCTTGCATTTGGATTATCATTGGAGTGCTTTATATACCAAATCAGTGCGTGGTCCTATAGGGCGCTAACTAGTGTTGCTTTCTTTATATTGTTATCTGTAACTCCTTGCGCTTCCTATACAGCCCTTACCACGAATCAGAATTGGTTTGGATCCTCATTCCCCAAACCTTTGAACACAGGCAACTTCACTATGCTTGCCATATTGAATTGCGGTGGTGGTGGAGGTGGTATGGGTGAATATGGAGGTGATGGTGGTGAAGCTGGTGGCAGTGTGGGTGGAGGTGGTATTCGCATAATTATTTTCCTTATCATATGGATCACACTTCCCGATGAGACCTTCACAAGCTCTTCCTCGTCCCCTCACGGAGATGAAATCAAGGGGCTAGTTTCTGGTCTCTTATTTCCTTCATTCCTGTAAGCTTTTCCACTTCTCATAGCCCTGAACATCAAGGTAACTACATAACCCTCCTTTCACACAATAGCATTTTAATCCAAGTATTCAAATACTTTATGTACTTACCTCGTGGTCCTTTGAGAAAGTGTTGCTTTGCCTCGCTATAGTTAACTGAGGTGTCAACCGCGAACTCAGTAATGAATCCTCCTATAATACAATTGAGCCGATGATAAACAACACACATGATCTTACCTTTTGATGCTTCCAATCTTGGCACTAACTCTGGGGTCCACACAATAGGACCGTCAAGTTTCGACCTTCCTTGGCTATCTGCTAGCTTTGTGATCCACTCATATAGCTCAGTAGGGAAGGATGGGAAGAATATTTCATGGCTCTCCGTGTATAGGTAGCAGTCCAAGCACTCTTCCTTTGATAGTCGTGGGTTCCTGTTCTCCTATGCTGTGAACTCGTGAATTCTTCTTCCCAACCAGCCTTCAACTTCCTTCTTAGTTGGATTCTAATGATACAACATTAGACATCTCTATGCAGATTCTGGTCCTCGCAACAGAACCATTTTTTGGCTTATGGGGCCTGACCGAGGTTCAAAGTTATTTAGCCAAACACATCCCTACACTACTGGCCCTTTCGGCATCAGCTCGATTGAAGTCTCACCCGAAGTAGTATGGGGGGATGCTGGAATCAAGTTTCCGCACCATTGAGATGTCTAAGATGTCGACTTAGTCCAACTAGATTTGTCTTCTTGCAGGTCATTTCGCACACTGTTCTAAACTTCAATACCCTCGTGATCTATTATAATCATCTTTCGTGCAGCCCTAACCAGGGGCTGAGATGCTTTTGCGCTGCTATGGCAGTGACTTGCGCTATTTCCCCAAATTACATTGCAAATCTTACTTATCTTCTTACATATGTTAGTTAACTTCACGAAAATAGATATTATATCTCACATTCACTTAATCAACACAGTCATATATATTCACACATCATATAAACAGTAGAACTATAATTTATACCCAATATATTCAATGCATAAACCAGGAAATAAATACACAAAATTGATATGAAACTTCTCTTTATTAATGCTTCCAACTGTTATAGATTCGACTCGCTCTGCACACTCAACTATGGACTACTAGGCCTCTACACACTCAGCTGTAGAGCTTTCTCCTATTCTATGATCCAAAACTAGAATTTACTCCACAGATACGCCTCAACTCTTCATCCTTTTTATGATTATTAGATGCCTTAACTACTTAGAGCCTCGCTCTATTTATACAATCTCATGGTCCACGGACCATGGGTAGATATCTACAGCCAACATTACATTAACAAAATTGAGGGCGGACAACCCTATGACTCTTTTACAAGCTACGCGTTTTGCGCCCACAAAATGCGAAGTCTTTATTTTGGAGTTACAATTTTTGACCAAAATCTGGGCTCTAAGCCCCAAAATGTTCCTTGGGGGATCCTGCGCCCAACACATAGGAAACGACCCCTATAGGAGGAAACGACCCCTTTCAAGTTTCCTCACATAGCCTATTTTTTGGGAGCATGGGGAAATGTCCCCCTCTCATCCCCAAGTTCCTGAAGCATGAGGGAGCTAGGAAACTCAACCCCTAGGTGGGGGGACGTCACCCCGTGGAACACTGCTAAAACCCCTCTTACTTAGAACAATTAGGGATGAATGTATTAATATCCTTGATCTCATGAGTAGAGGTGATATACACCAATTATCATTTGAAGAAATTTGTGAAACATGAAAACACATATCAAGAGGAATGGCAAGAGTAAGTCAATCAACATCAAGATCGGTAAGTCATGCTAAACTTGGAAATTTTCTTGATAACTTTAAAACGAAAATTCTTAGCAATTTAAGTGAACAAGTAGAAATTTTAAGAATGCAAGATGAAGAAAAAGAAGATGTTGCTATTTGTGTTGTCCATGCAGAATCACATAGTGTTAAATATTGTCCATCATTACCAAGGTTGAAGGAAGTTTACCAAGAGGATAATGGAGCAAGTCAAGTGCCAATGCAACTATGTTATGTAACTCCAAGAGGACCATGGCAGCCTATTCAACCCGATATAATGCAAGAGTCATATTCACAATTTCAATATTATGCGCATCCATCTCAAAGTAATTGGAACACACCCTTTCCTTGGAAACATTGGCCATCTCAACCCCAAAACCAATCTTGGCAACAAGGTTGGCAAGGAACTTATGGGAGCCATCCATAATATCCTCAATATCATTTATACCCAACTCCATGTTATCCCTACCATTCACCTCCACCACAACCCCGACCACATCCATCTCAAATATCCACTCCCACTCAACTACCTTTACCACCATTTTCAAACCCACACATTGAAGTAGCTCAGCCCACTTACAGTGTTGAGGTACAACACTTCCAAACATATCCTCTTGAGCTAATGGTATTCACCATAGCTTAGGAAGAGTATTGCAAAGAAGAGATTCTCTTGATATCATTGAAGGACTACATCTTGAAGAAGAAGGTTCAAAAGATAATATCAAAGAACCATGGTCTGCACTTGATGAAGAATAGAGATCAAAATCAGAGATTGAGAAAGCTCCCTCATGGTTACCATCAAATCCTCCATGTGTTCAAGAGAAAAATCAGCAAAAGGAGGAAGATTTGAAGGTCATGGTAGAAGAAGGCATGAAGAATGATCCAAATAAGCAATCAAACCAAGGGCATGAAAGTTATATTGAGGTTTGGTTCCAGACGGTCACTAAGTTGCAACAACACTCTCTTCTTCAATCGTGCTTGATATCATCAAAGTCAAAGCATTTGGTCACTCAAATTCAGGTACATGTCAAAGCATACATTTCGAGCCTACACATAAGTTTTTCTATCATCTTGATGTGCACATGGCTCCATTGGAAGTATTCTTATACTTGAAAGTGATTTTGTTTTTCAAGTAGGGTAGAGTAAAAAAAAAAATACGAGAAAAAAAAAAAAATCTTAGGTGAAAACCTCCTTTGAGGCACCTCAGATTGGCTCATTGATTGAAAGCCTCCATGAGGTGGTCAATGGGTTGGGAAGAAAGAAAAAATAGGAAAAAAGAAAATATCCTAGGTGAAAACCTCCTTTGAGGCACTTGGGTAGACCTACTAGTTGAAAATGTCCTTGAGGCAGCTAGTAGGCCTAGAAAAAAAAGAAAATAAATAATAATAAATTTTTGCTCCATGTGTCTCTTTGATGAATGCATGTACTCTCCAACATCTGCAAGCAACAAAAACAAGTTGGTACCAAAAGAAAAAATTGGTCAAGCCTAATCAAAAGAAGTCAAAATTTGACTTTCTCCTCCTTTGCTCAAATGCTCCAACAAGGCCAAGGCCATGCCAATCCATCACCCTCATCTATTTCCACCATCCACTTATCATTCTCAAGATTTTCGCATTCAGTTTTCTTATTGTTGAAAAAACTACAAGAATGCTTTGTTTTACTACAGGAAACAAAAATACATAGAGCAGAAATTTATTTTTGCGATTACTTGAAAACTATGCATCCATTTGCCAATTAGTTTCACGGGGAGATGTATATGGATGATGGTAACATGCTCAAGCGATTTCAACAAATTCCAGTGCATGGTTTCCAATAAATCGACCTTCATCACCTACATCTATTTCTGAATTTTCTCGATATCCATGCATTGATTTAAAAATATGTTTCATGGGGAATGCATATGGATGATGGTAACATGCCCAAGAAATTTTAGCAAATTCCAGTGCACAATTTCCAAGAAATTGACCTCCATCACCTTCAGCCATTGTTAGGGTTTCTCTAGATTCGTGCATCCATTAGCCAAATTGTTTTTATGGGGAGGTGCATAATGATGATGGAAACATGCTAAAAAAGTTTTAGGTCAATCTATTCTATCGTTTGGGAGATATGGAAAAATAAAAAATAAATCTGCTAAGAGAGGTTGTCCTAAATTACTACAGGATCTCTACAGGAAGTTCTGAATTATTACAAGATCTCTACAGAAGGCCGAGAAGAAGATACAAGAGGTAATATGATGGATAAATGGACCAAAATGTCAGGTATTCTTTAGGGAAGGTTGATATAGGTCCCCCAACACCTACACATCAACAAGAAGACAACCCATTAGCAAAATGAGTTCAACAAAAAAGAAAATGGCAGTCAAGAAGATGTACCTAAGTCATTAGCAACACAACAACATCAACTCAGCAACAACATGCATGTCTCTCCAACAACCATTAGGTAGGTACATGTATGCAATATTCTTGGCCTCTTCTCTTGAGCATATTATAGTTAGAAATTTGTTGTCAATGCATGAGAGATGAGGTTTTATAAGCTAAGGACGGGTCAATAGTCTTAGCTGCCTTCAACTAGTTAATTGCAACTCACTCCTTCATTCATGCAATGTTGAAAAGTCAAAATTATAAAGGGTGATGATTTCAAGGAATGGGGGAAAAATTTAAAAGAATAAATTTTTGAAAGTCACCACATCACTCCAAGCCCTCCATCCACTTCATATCCACTATCTATCCATCATTCATCCATCATATTTCATAATTTCAAGAACAAACCCTACACTCTATCTCACCCTGAAATTTATTGAAAAAACAAACAGAGCATCCTCTCCATTTTCAAAAACCTACACTACTCCCTCTGACCCCTAACATCATCATCCAAGCCCTCTTCATCATTTTGCATCACTCCCATATAGTTAGAAGACCCTGAAAGAGGAGGAATGACTACTACAGGAAGGCAGAATGTTGCTACAAGAAGAAATAAATGAAAAAAATATGCTAAACCCAAAGATGAAAGGGCTTAAGAGAGACCTAATCAAAATAGAGAACTCCAAGGCCATTAGGCAATCATCTAGGCCACAAAATAGAAGCATAAGGCAACAAAAGGAAACAAGGCATTCACCATCAAAACAGAACTCAAACTGCAGTGATGAAAAGAGGCTTTCCAAGAGGTCTCTAATCTCTTTATAGCTTTTTTCCAAGGCCTAAAAGATGTTATAGATATGGGAGAAAGGCATGGAAGTCAAGTTGAGACCCTATACTAGGCTCAGACTATCATTTATGCTCAAAAAATATTTCCTGTAGTTTTAACAAAGTTTCCTGTAGGTTTCCTGTAATTTTGACAGGAATCTACATGATGTCCTAGTTCTCATCTAAAGGCATTTTGAAGGTTTTAGAGGTGTCCAAATGGTGGAACAAGGTAGAAAAAGGTTGATAAGGATGTGGAATACCTTGATAAACTGAAAAATATTCAAGAATCCATCTTGAATAAGGGGAATAAGACAAGCTAATGGTCTCAAGAAACAATGATTTTTCTTTGCACAAATATGGTTTTCGGCTTGTCCTTGTAGAACTTACAACCAAGATTATTAATGCACAAGAGTGAGGCCACCAGGGCCATGAATGAGGCACAATTAGGTCACTTAGTTGCTTAAAGGACAAGCAACACTTTCAGCAAGGGGTATGATGAGCCTCTAAATTAGACATAAATTAAGGCCCATGCCTCTAAATTAAACATAAATTAAGGTCCATATAACCATACTTCAGCATATTAAACCTTGATTTTTGCATTAGATAATGTATTTTTAACTTTAATATGTTCATTAGGAAGGTTTATGAATAATTGCATATTTGTGCCTAGTAGTATTATTTATTTTTGTGGAATATTATGAGAATATTAGGCAGATTATGAAGATTTGGAGGAGGAGATAATTTAGGTACTTTCTCCCTACTACAATAAATCAACAATATATTATGGAATTATGGTACAAATTGTGGAACTCCAATGATTGAGAAAATCTAGGAATGTGTTCCTTGCCATTTAATGCAGATTCCTAGTATTGGGAACTAGATCCACTAATCAAGTGATTTTGGTGGGGAAAACTTCTTCCTTTCAGGGGGAATGATTCCTAATCATTTTGTATAAGTAGCAAGTCACATTTTCCTCTAGGGAGAGATTTTCATTAGTTTTCTTATGGAGAGAACTTGTATTTCTGCAGCTCCATTGTATTTTCTTGCTGGAATGTGATTGTATTTATGAAAATAATGAAGATTGGCATCATGTTCAACTTCTAAATCTTGTTCTCCTGCATAGGTCTCTGCATTTCCTTGGTCTTGGCCATCCAGGAGCCTCAGATCCCTTTTGTATCATTTTCTTTTATTCTTTTCACTTCTTATTCACATGCATCTCTTGTTCTTGTTTCTTTCTATTTCTGCATTTAGTATTAATGATTTCTTGTTGTAGGATTGGGTTAAATGGTTGATGTAAGTTCTTTTTCAGGATCAAAAGAATAATTTCATCATTGGAAAAGCTTTGGAAGATCATAGTAATAATTGAGCTACTTGGATTAGTCTTCTTATCCCCAAAGCTAGATTTTTGGAACTCCTTTTTAGCAAAGAACAATAAATTTCTGCTACTTTTTAGAGCATGATAACGAGTTTCAATCGAGTTGGTTCCACTTGCATTAGATCAAAAAATAATTCTATTTAATAAAAAAATTCACCCCATTACATTTGCACTTTATTAGGTTATGCATTTGATAGATTTACTACCTCACTAGTTCTTGAATTTCTGATTTTTAGACTAAGTAATTTTCCATTATTTAATAAATCTTTCCATGTATATATGAATTTGTGGATAGATGCAGACAATACTGTGTGTTGTTGCAGGAGCTACAACATTTCAGGGAGACCTCATCTCACCTCATCCACCCTATCACCAAATTCCACTAAAATATGAATCCGAATTCTTGGTTTATAAGCAAAAATTGCCATTTCCATTGAGAAAATCTACCCATCTTGAAGTCCTTGCTTGAGTTCTGGGTAGTGTCCATCACCTCCATGCCTTATTCTTCCATTATCCACCTTTCCCAAGCTCCATTCCACCTTCTAGACCACTTCCTAAGCTTTCGGCTTGCTTTTTGTAATAAAATAGGGGATCCTATAGACATCTTGTTGGAACTAGTACTTCCTATAGACATCCTGTAGGAAAATTTGTAGTGGCCTATTTTGAGCCTGAATTGAAAAAATTCATCACTAGAAGCTAGGATTAGGCCCCCACTTTCCCTCCAAGCCATATGAACTATTATACTCCTTTTCCTCCACACATGTCTCCCCTGCCAAAGAACCAAGCAAGATTAGCATTTACATTTAAGGAAAAAATTATTTTATATTTATTCATGCATACAACAGTTAGCACTCTATAGATTAGATTCCATGATTAGTTAGTTTAAATCATCACATGTGATAAATAGAGTTAAGTTAGGTTTCTTTTACATTTATTTCATGATATTTGTGAAATTAGAATATGTTTCTTTCCTTGCACCTTATTTCTTGCAACAAGTTAGGGTTTCCATTTCAGTTCATTTTCTGCAATTAATTTAGGGTTTGATTTCAATACATGCACTCCATGAAACCAAAGGAAGGACACATTTTATGCTGCACATATAGTTCCGATACCTCTTAAGTTTGTACGAACCCCGGGTTGATAATTAAAAGTCGGTATCCTTGGGAGTTGCAACATTCTTGTTGCAATACCGAGGCTCATCATCAACCTTGGGTGTTTGGCAGAGTAATCCCCTTTAATTTGTTTTATTATTAGTTCAAAATCTCCATGAATTGAAAGTCTCTTGGCACCTAGCTTTTTTAAAAGTTGTAACCCTAAAATTAAGGCTTCATATTCAACTATGTTGTTAGTACACTAAAAGTTTAGTTTATATGAATGGCCTTTTGAGTGACAAGTTTGTGAATTTGAAACCCATATGCCTGCCCCATGTTCCATCATATCTGTTTTTCATTCCTCAATCTCACACAAATCAATTTTTGAATTGGAAATTTATTCATTTATGTTTCCATCACTATACAAAATAAAAGAATTAAGGTCAGAATGGACTAAATATAAGGGATAATTGTGGGGTTTGTCTTGACTAGTAACCAAAAATTTCATTAGTTTTTCCCTATATAGTCTTCTCTTCTAACCAAACACTCGAACGGTAGCATAGGTCATATCCATTTGAAGGGTCCCTTGGAGTTTAGCTCCCCATGAGCGAGAGAGTAACATGTCGTATTTAAGAGGTATGCCAACAACAACTATGTCCATTACCAAGCTCTTAGATGGAATTTGTACTAAATTGACACATAAATCCTTAATGAGCCCTAGGAATTTTACTTTACTTGAATCAAAAGAATACAAATCCTTGTATCTTCTAGTGATATCCAATCCCAATTTTTCCATGAAAACCTTAGGAATGAGATTGTGAGAGGCACCTAAGTCAAGCATTGCATTGTTTAAAATTTTATCATGAATGTTTAAACCGATGTAAAATGGAGGTACATCTCCATCTTGGAGTTTTCCATCAACTTCAGGACCAAACAATATTTCCGAATGATCATTAGATACATTGACTGTATCTATATTTTCCCCTATATTTAAGGCTTTTGTCACTTGTGATCTGTATGTAGTTTTATTCATAAGTTTTGTCAGAGGAATGGATATTTTATGTTTTTCTAATTCATGTTCAATAATAAATGATGCTTGAGTTTTTCTTAAATTGAGGGAATCTTGTTTCTCAATCCTTTTGGGAAATATATTTTTGTTGGAAGATAAAGGGACTATCAATTTGAGTTGCTATGAATAAAGTATCAAATGTTTTTTGGGTTGGAACATCTGCATTCTTTTTAGCAAGAATGTCAATATTTTTCTTAGTAGGGGTATCAACTGCCTTTTTATTTGGATTATTAACATTCTTTTTAGTAGGATTATTGATTGTTTTCCTACTCCTTAGGTTATATTGCCTATGGACTTCCATAATTGCATTTTCGAAACCTTTCTTATACTCTTCTAATTCCTCAGGATCTACTTCATCTTGTGACAATAGGAAAAGGTTTCGTTCCTCTTGAGTAATAAATGTAGAATCATTATCATTTACTCCCATTAAATTGATTTGAGTATCATTCAGGTCTTCAACTAGCTCTCCTTCCTCAACTGTAAGGTTCTCTTGAAATGGAGGTATGGCCTGCTGATATGGACGTTTTTGTTCCCTTTGTTTGATCTGGGGTGGATTTCCCCTAAAATTAGGATTTTTTTATTTTGGGAGAAGGTTGATTTTCTCTAGGAGGGGCCCTATCAGTTATACTTATCATATCCATCATCCTCTCCACGGTTCTAAGTAGATTATCTATTTTATAATCAGATGGAGAAGAGGAGGAAGGTTCCTTCTTGATAGAAACCCTTCTTTTAGTTTTTAATTTTTCTTTTTTTGGCTAATAAATTATTCTCGATTTTAAGGGAATTAGCTTGTACTTCCTCTAAAGCAGTTGGGTCTCTCTCTGACTTGATATGCCATGTCCACATCAAATCCTTCAAGGAAATGGATTAGGGCCAAGCCAAAGGGAGGTTTAATAGCAGTTGGAATTGAATTATAAAATTTAATAAACCTATCACAATATTCTTCCATAGTCTCATTAGGTCCACTTTTAAGTTTTTATATTCATTCAAAATTTGAAGAGGATTATTTTTTTTTGTAGAGATTAGCCTTTCGAATTAATCACATTGTAAGGAGAGGACCCAATCCTTAAAATGTGATTAATCTGTACATTATGGATCACAAAAGTCTTAGACCTAGGATTATTTTTGTTTCCCACTTATTTAAGAAAGCCTGATGAAAGGCATCAAGATCAACTATACTAGCCACTGTTAAATTTTTAAACTATTTTTTGAACTCTCCACCCAAACTTTGGGAAAAAAGTCTCATTTTTACATTGCTTTCATCCACCTCTTGAAGATCAAAAAAATCATTCATTTTATCTACATGTTGTTGTGGAGTGATGACACCAGTGGCATCAAATTGAGGAATTATGGTTTGATAATCTTGGGGCATAAGATGCAATTACCCAGGTAAGAGTAAGGGAGCATAATGAGCAACCATGTTGGGTTGAATAATATGTGGTATTATGGGGCGTATAGGTGTATGAGTTCTTAAAATAGGTTGGGTCAATGTCTGTGATACTATTGGATAAGTAGTGGAGATTATAAAAGGGGTGGGACTAATTGATGCAGGATGAACAGATTGAGAGGAAATAGAAGATGTTGCAATAGTCAGGGTAGAAAGTTCAACAGATTGCTGAATATAGGCTTCATGTGTAACTTGATCAAGTACTGATACCAGGTCTTGTAACTTATCAAAGTTTTGGAGGGTTTGTTGATCAAAATCTTGTTCAACAGTTTGACCTGCAGATATATAAGGTTGTAGTAAGGATTGATCAATTATTATTTTATCTACAAAATTTTTGGACTTAGTCCTAAACAGACTATGTTCAAATGGAAAATCAAACTGAATATACTGTATAGTGACAAACGTTTTTGGAAGAGAATTTTCCCTAGATATGGGACTGTTACTTGACTTTCAGCTAAACTTCTTTCCTTATCAAATTTTCAGGGTCATTTAAGATCTTGGGGGGTTCTAGATCAGGATGTGATCAGGTGTAAACTCTTTTTGGAACCACATCTTAAATGTTAAACACACCACTCGATTATTTACATAGTTTACAACCTCTAAACCTTTATTTCTGAAATTTTAATCATTACTTTTCCTAAAATAAAGTTTTCTGAACTAGGGAAATGAATCTTGTAAAAAAATGAAAGTTTGTTCTTCCCCAATATGGTCACCAGAATGTTATCACTCTGTAATTTTTGAGGTAGCTAGAGAAACTACAAAGGTAACCACAAAACCACTTTGGAAGCTGGGATCTAGCCCTACCAGCTTCAAAGAGGGATCTCTCTATAAAATTTAGCTTTGTTTGTTTTTAGATATTAGGCTAGTTATGAAGTTTAAGGTTTTGTTTTTGAATTGATTTGAATTGTATGGTTGGTTGATGTCTAGATTACCATTGGGATATGGAGTCTGTTCCTTAAATTAGGGATCTATTTTAGTATTTTATAGATAGATTTCATAGGGCGAGGTAGCCAAACTAATTCTATTCTTTAATATTAAATGAAATGAATAAGAAGAAGAGAAAGGATTTCAATAAAGTAAAGAGATTAAGAATTCTTTTACTTAATATCAGTTGAAAACATTAACATTATTCAAATCCAAAATCAATGTGTACATCTAAACAAATTATGTTCTTCAACTTTCTATTGAATAATTCAGATTAAGAAACAAATGTGTATGGTAAACAAAGAAATATAAACACGTAAAATTATAGAGGCACTTCACCAACAATCTGACACAAGAATCCTATGAAAGAGCTTTTAGTATTACTGATAAGTCCACTGAGGCTTGAACAATATATAATAGCTTTTTTTCTGTACAAAAAACCAACCCATAATACTTCAAAAGGAGAAGTATTTATAAGTTTATTTACAAAATATCTTGTCAAAACTGATCAAGATGTAATTTAGGAACTTCTAAACTGAACCTATCTCTAATTAAAAAAATATACGAAAATTTAAACTGCTTGGGTTGCTGGAACTATAGTTGTGGAATCTGTGTTGAGGTGGCCTTTGACTTTTGCTACGTTGTCTATGCTACGGGTTGGAGAAGAATTGATCCTTTACTCAAGTAATTCACATAATTTTTCTCACCTTTCTTCACTTGGAATTGACAATTTGAGTAAACTTCTATAAATTTCATCTACCTCTGTATATTTGGAAAAGATGGGACTGGTAATGAAAATGTATTTGACTTCATGTTGTATGTAGAAATCAAATTCTAATTCTTGTAAGAAATATTTTCTTGTTATAGATCCCTTTATTCTTGCAAAATTGGTGTTGTCCTTGCCAATAGCCATCAATTTCTCAGTGTAATATGGAAATGTCATTAACTTGTCATTCAATACCAGCAAACTTGGAAGTCCCTTTTGATTGAGAAACTTAAGCTTGTTAAAAAATATTTGGACACCATTCTCTAGAACCTGACACTTCTTCTTTAATTGCAACATAAGATTTCTTTTGGTTAATACTTTCTTAACCTCCAATATGGTCTTGATTTTGTCTTCTATTAGAAGCCCTTCCAACTCATATATGTTTTTAGAATTCAAAAATTGAATGAGCTCTGTAGCTTTTGTATGCTTATCTCCCTACTTTCCTCTAATTTCCTGAATGGCTTCTTTGGATTTCTGAATCAGCTCCTTCTGCTAAAAAATGATCTGTATAAATGGCCAGATCTATGTCATTGGCTGGTTGATATCTATCCATATATTTTCCTTAGCCTTATCTAAGCTATGAGCCATGGTAGATTCCTTTTCCATTTGTTGTATCCTTTGCATTAATCTCTGGGATTTCTTTATCTCTATTGATTGGGAACTTTCAATTCTCTCTTTCTGTTCCTGTAGAACCTTGACCTATGTTGTTAGATTCTTTATTTCTTCTCCTTGTAAAGACATGTCTTCCATGGCTTTTACCAGTTTTTTTGGGCCATTAGAAGTTTGCACAGGGGGTACTGTAGGTGTAGAAACTCTCACAGTGGTTACTATAGTTATTGCTGCTTTAGTTATTGTAGAAGCTGATGTCTGCACTATGGTTGCAAGGGGTACTGCATCAAGTGGGATAATAGCTAACTCTGCATTGTGTTCTTTCTTTTTGATCAGTTTGTCCATTTCTACTTCCACGTCCCTTATTTGTGCATTTTTCTCCATAATTAATTTGAGAATATCTTCTTTTTGGCTCTCTGTCTCCCCTACTTATTTTGCTTGTGGATCCTCAATTGCTGACATTTTTAATTTCTTTCGAAGTGCTGCTATGTCAACGTTCTTCTTCTTGACTATCTCTTCTGTTGTTTTAACATTACTTGGGTCATAGCCTATCTTAATGACCAAGTCTTCCAAGGATTTTATTTTATTATCCTTTGCTAAAGAAGAAGCATTTTCCAACTTTAATTGGGATTGAATATTAGCAAGGCACACCTGCAATTTGGAAGTAGTCATTGCAGTACTTGTCAATGTGGAATAAATCATCTCCACAATCTACCTGTGCATGTCCATTTGATCTACAGGATGGACATCCTTTGTATCAAACTCAGATGTAGTTTGTTTGTAGTCTTGTTGGCTTAGTGGGTCCTGACCGAGGTTTAGAATTAGTTGCACCAAACAAATCCCTACACTACTGGCCCTTTCAGCATCAATCCGCAGAGCGCGGACTGAGGTCTCACCCGAAGCAGTATAGGGGGATGCTGGAACCAATTTTCCACACCCAGAGATCAGCATGATGTCGTTTTATGCCCTAAATCTTCTTTCATGCAGATCGATAAACCTTAAAGTCTTATTGATATAAATTCCTTGAATCAGCCTCTAGACGTATGCAAAGGTCTACAAGTGGCTTTCATGGACCCTGAATAGGTAAGTAAACTACTTACATGAATCAAAGATTATTCTTAACCCAATAATTACTCAGATCGACTTAAGAGGTCAACAACTTCAACATAAAACAAGATAATATTCACGTAAATAGTTAACATTAATTGCGTTCATATAAAAATATAGATCTAATAAAGTCGCACATCAATTCATCATTATTTCATAAACTCGTCACAACACAAAGCACCTTCATATAAAAAAATTTAAAGAGATAAACACGGGTATCTCTGCAAAAATCTTATTTATTAATATTTAGTTCAGCTTACAAACTCAAACTTCCCTGTGCACTTAGCTGCAGGGGTTAGCACACTAAGTTGCCGACTCTACTCTAGGCTTCTGCTTACACAACTATAGAGTGTTTCCTTCTACTCCTCTCTGCTAACTCTCCAGACTTCTCCCATAGACAAAAATTCATCTCTTGCCTTAGACATCCTACGACACACCTATTTATACAATTCCATGGTTTGTGGACCATGGGTAGATCCTCAAAAGTCCGACTCAACTTACATAAAGAAGGGTAAAACCCTTTATGATTCTTTAAGTAACTACGCACTCTGCAACCACAATTTGTGGAGACTTTACATCTTTATGCAACAAAACTTGGGATTTTTCCCCAAAACATGGGCTTTTTCCCCAAAATTGACCCTAGGGGACCCCATCCCAACAAGTCTACTACAGATTTTGGGTGGAGGACCTGTGCGTGCCAGAATGCCATATGAATTCTTCCCTTCTTAGTGTCAAAAGATGACAAAATCCTATGCTGTGTAGATGATATTTGTTTCTGAAATTGGTCATAGCTGTTGACCTTGAGAATCTCATTCCTAAGTTTTATTTTCTTAAACTTGTCGAAGATACTAGTTTCCCTTTGCCCTTGGACCAGTTCTGATGTTTAAGCTGTATCTAGAATTTCTTGTGAAACTGAGGAGAAGGGAGATCCTATAAATATGTTATCTCTTACTAAAAATTGTGGAGTGTTGAGTACTATAGGAGCCTTCCCTACTCCTTCTTTTGTAAAATCTATCTTAGGATTATTTCATTCCTTCTTAGTATAGATTTTGAATTCTTTACTCGAAAACTCTATAACTGAAGGAGAGTCTTCTTCCCGAGGCCTTTTCTTTGATTTTTTCCTAGGTGTGGGAGTTTGTGAGGTAGTAGTAGACAACAACTACTCCTCTGCCTCCCAGAGATTATTTTCTTCCCACTCATATTGGTTCATATACTTTTCAATTTCATGTCTCTGAGTGTAAATATATGGAGTGCTTTTTTGTTCCACTCTTTGTTTGGAGATCATACCAAATGGGTCATATGACCAAGTGAAACTTAAGGGAAAGTTCATCTATTTTAGGAGGATATTTGTCTCCTCTCCTACTTTCCTGTTGTTACAAGTAAATGGTCATACTTGAGCCTTTATCCTAAACTGTGATTTCCTTTTAGCTGATACAAAGTGGACCTCATCCGAGTATATAGTTTTCCTGATGTATTCTAAGGAAAAAATCCTCATTGGGAGATACCTGTGTAGTTTATTGGTGGCAACTCACACCCATATACTCTTATCTTGGTGTAATTCTGGTATAAATCCAACCACCTATTTTGGCCTGCTCACTTAGGTATAAAATCTTTTTAATTGCTTCACTAACCCTGGGTACTGCCTCATTTCTCATCAAACATATGGCTGGATGTATGAATTGATAAATAAAATCCTTGAAGTTGTATTCTTCTAAGTTTCTTCTTAGCATGGAGGTCCAAAAGACGACTGAGTGTGGCTCTCCCTATTCATCCAACTTCTGTACTGCAAATGAATATTTGTCTGCTTGGAAAAATAAAAACATATATACCAAAATTGAAGCATATTTGAACATTCCTTCAGTTGGAAGCTTAGGGAATTGTTCATGAATGCTGTCAGCAAGAAACTAGCTATAATTGAAAATCAGTGAGGAAATTTCTTCAGTGGAAAAAATGGATAAAAAACCTAAAATAGATTCATGTACCCATTCATTTGAATAATATCCTAGCAAGCATGAGAGTATAGAAATGATGTACTTAGCTTCATTTGGAAATATGGAGGAGGGATAAGGTGGATTCTTCTTTGGGAGTTGGGCATATTTAGGTAGGAAGATTTCGAAGATCTTAGACCTTTGAGAAAAGGTTAATTTTTTATATAGTTCATTCAGGGCTTCTACTGAGAAAGGGATAGTGGAATCACACTGAGGTATTTGAATTGTATGGTTAATTTTATGAGAGGTAATTGTGAATAAAATTTCACCATTAGGGGCCACAATAGCTCTTTCGTATGGTTGGTAACAAGCTTGGCATTTGAGCACAAATTCAGGGAAGTGATGGGTTTGGGGAAACATATAAAGGGGTAAAGTAGATTCCTAGAGGCCAATTTCATCACTCTGATCAAGGAAGATATCTTTGAGCCAAGTGTGTAATTCGAATAAATCGAATTTTCATTTAGGCTCTGAAATTTTGTAATCTGTGTCTGCTAAAGGGATATGATCAAGGTCAATTAGTGGGGAAACCATCAGATTATCAGTATCAATAGAGGCTTTTCTCTTGGGAGCCATATCAAGATCTTTAATGGAATTTGGAAAAGGTTGATAAGGGATACGATTTACCTAGGAAAACTTGTATCTGGAAGTTTGGTGATGGAGGGAAGCTAGCGCTATGGCATCCTAGTTTCTTGCTCAGGGTTTGAAAAAGTTCACTTGCATGAAAATAAATTAATTTAAGTGAAAGATAATCTAGGAGATCAGACAGAGCAAAAGGCACAACTCGAATGGATGACGGGAGGTTATAGGATGGTGGAAAAGTCCGTTGGAGGTGCGGGGCCGTTGGAGGTTAACAATAATTTAGCAGGGAATTTTAATGCGTAACGGATAATGGTAATGGTTGGACAGGTTTTGTGATGGTGTAGGTGGTGTAGGCATGGGGAGTTTTGGTGGGAGTGAGGGAGTTAAGAAATTTTCCCCAGGGGGGGTGGAGGGTGCGAAAGAATGTGGTGGTGACACGTTGGGTGGGGTGGGCGCAAAGAAACCGCCTTTTCAGACCCCCCTATGCCAATAAAGGTAGGAAGTTTTGGGGGGTCCAAAATGCCCTATCGTCCATCGAACACCATCATACCTCGACGCATAGCATCACTCGGTTCCATTGTTTATTCGCTACATAACAAATGATTTGTTGTTTTGCACTTTTGTTTGATAAGAACCAAACTTAGGCTTAAAAATTATATGGATTTAAAACCTTCACCATACTGTTGACAAGGTTAATCCTCTCTGTGGACAGAGACAATCCCTCTAGCCCAATGAGTGGGTCTAGCAACTGAAGTGGCAATCAACTAGACATTTTCCTAGATTACAATTGAAAAGAAGAATGAAGGAGATGGCCTACCTCATTTTGATGTTATTCTAATTTTCTTTGTTGAGGGCCTTGTACTGCTTGTGTCACAACCTTGCTCCTACTTCTCTCAGTGTTTATGTACTTGCACAAGTGATCAAGGAAAAACAAGGCATGCCAAAACAAATAGCACATCCAATAGCAACTGTCACACGGAATGAGTTATATTTGCAGACAAATCCAACCTTCCTAGGAGTCTGAGACTCTCTAATGACAAACAAACCAAACAAGAGCTATCCCTCTCTAGATACACACCATTCTATGAGAATTCAAATGTTTTCGATCTTACCTTAGGTCCCACGCTTGTTGTAGCAGTCCAGC
>APFE031230204.1:189155-203872 GCA_000404065.3 Pinus taeda
CCTCTCTTGATGGGATAAGCTCCTCTATCATAGGGGTGCATGAACCATCTGGAGGCGCTCAATACACGTCAAAAACTCTTCTAGAAGGCTCTAGAAGTGACCACAAGTAACTTTTTAAAGATGAAACTTGCGCCCTTTGACCTTTACAGGGGTACGCACCCAACCTTTAGCTTACAGAGCGTATTAATACGCAGGTCTAATGTATTTGGAGTGCGTACACGCAGGCAAGGTAGAGAGAACCTGCGTACCCAGAGATAAACATGTTTTCAAGTGACTTTCTTTCTCTTTGAAGTTTTGACATGAAGAGCAGAGGTATGGGGCTTGACAAAGAGGACAATGTGGCTATTGATGAGGCCACATAAACTGCAGATAGTCAAGGTGACAAAATTCAGTGTAACAGCAACCTACTTAACTGATCAAGGAATGTCAAGCTAAACGATACATGAATATATACATTTTGGGAAGATGAACCAACAATTGTGTATTATTAGAAAATAAAGGGAAGCTTACAACCAAAGCCTTGATGTTGATAGGCTCTCCTTGAGTGTTAATCCAAGTCCAAGCCAAGAACTCTCCAAGGACTCCTTCTCCAAGTCAAATGAATAGCATCTAGGCACAATCTTAGCATAAGGGTGCAAATAGACATAGATCAACCATTTGGGAATGGGAGAGGATGAATTTATAGGCTGGGAAATGGAGTTAGGACCTCTCCAAAGATAGGATTAGGCCCTCATATCAAGGAGGTAACTCATAGGAATAAGAAAAAGAGGCCAAGTTGGGAGGATTCGACCTCATCTATGCAAAACCCTCTAGCTCGTTGCTCTGGAAGCTTCTAGATCATGAAGATTCTCATCCTCTTTGGGAAACTTACCTTTTTGGGATCATCACAAGTATGCAAGGGAACATAGTGATGCCATTTTTGGTCAAGTACAATGCAATAGGTGACAATCACTGTTTTAAGCCTTATAAGAGCGATGATTCTCATTTTAGGGTTTTAAGAGCTATTTCTTCAGGGAAAGCTCAAGGCATTTTCCAATTTAAGTCTTAGGAGGGATCTAAGCTACATACATAAATGAGTACATTGCATAATGGTCATGTTTCAAGAACTTCAGGGTATGTCATAGGGAAGTGCAGGAGGTGTGACAAAATACTGTGTAACAGATGCCCCCTAAATCATGAGGGCAGAATGAGGAGTGATGACTGAGACATTTTATGAGCTCTTACAAGGACGAGGACACACACTGTCAGGAGACCTGCAAATCAAGGACGCATATACATATACATATCTAAGATCAAGACATGAATCTATAACATGGGTGCAACCATTCAGATGATGAAGACTATATGAAAAGATCCATGGTATGGGTGCAACCATCCAAATAATGAGGATCATCATAAATATAAAGTCCCATGGTATGGTCACAACCATCTGTATAGTAGAAACATGTATATAATCATGAAAAACATATAACTCCACACAACCTGAGTCATATTAGACAAGACCCAGGGTCTTGCGCTCCATCCTGACCTGATCAAAGTATGAAATCTAACATGCAATTGAATGTGTTGAAGTCGAATATGCTAGAAAAACCACCTAATTACCAGCCAATGATGTGGACCGTTAACAGGTACAAGAGAAACCAACAATAATAGCAATGGCTCTCAAGGTAGAACAATACAATCCATGATTGTGATAACGAAGCTGAAGTCGAACACTCATGGAATCACTCGATCGAAAGCCAATGATTAAGACTTGTTGTCGGATGCGAAGAACTGGCCATTAGAGCATGCCAACTCTAAGGTACTGAAAGGGATTTTCTAAGTCATCTTCCTCGATAATGAGTTGAATTCGACAAGAAGCAACCCATCAAAGGAGGGCAATGAATAATCCCCCATCATCGACATGAAACAAGGAATAAAGTGGACTAAGTTTCAAGACTGTAACAATGACTCAAATAGTGTATAGGTAAATAGCTGAAGATTGGACTTCTTTTGAACACTGACAACACGACTTTGGAGTGTGGCAACATTTGACTCATCATAGGACTAAATCTCATGATGAAAATATGGTATATTCAAATGAGAGGCAAAAGTGGATCACCCAAACCCGGGAGGACAAGTGACTAAGTGAGGATATCCCAAACCCAACATGAGAATATAAGAGTATCATGTTCAAGAGTGACATGCTACCTATACAAAGGATGGTTCATCTTCATTTTTCCCCCACTATTTCTAGCGAGTGCCCCAATTATTTTATTACGATATTGAAGGGGATAACATATGCTTTTCATGTAAGTTCATTCTTCGAATGAATCCATCCTAGTGAGTTTTACGAGCCCTAGGAATGCGGAGCTCGGTCTCATCATGCTGACGATTCTTTCGTCATTAAGTTTTAACAAGTTCAACGTAAGAATAACTCGGTATCTTTTTCACATTTAGAGAGTTTGAAAAGGAGATAGAAAAGAAAACTCCATCATGTCCCTTTTCGTAATTTGTCCCTCGAATCCCAAAAGGTAGAAAACAATATCTAAAAGAACCTCTTGACCATGTCGATCAAGGTGTACTGTTTTTGTAAGTAGTCAATCTTAGCTCAAAAAAGGGGTAAATGTATACTAAGGTGATGTCAATTCATTCACTTTAACGAGTTTAAAGTGACAAGTACTCGACAATCTTTTCAGTTTTCAAGATTCAGAAAAGAGCTCAAAGATGACTCCAGGGGGTTCCTTTTTCGTTTATTTAATGAGTTTGAAAAAGAGATAAAAAAAAAAAAAACTTGCAAGAATTAGTCAATAATGATCATTTTTCACTCGAAGGTACCTGCCACTACACAAAGAAATGCACCCATCACTGATATCGAGAAAAAATATTAAAATATTACAAAAATATTGACAAAAATGACTTGCAAAACTTATAAATAACCAAAAGTAAATTTATTTTTTACCATTTTACTGTAGTAAGCTTTGAAAGTGCATTTGCGCCCTAATTTGCTTGATTTTAAAGTGGCTATTATAGGAGATCCAGAGTGCCATTTCATGAACTGTCTACAACAGGTAAGAGGCCCATCACTGCTCTCGCATTTTATCACCTTTTTATGCATTTTAAATGGTAATTTATATGCTATAAGGAAGGATTTTTAATTTTTAGGGCACTGACGATCATTGCAGATATGATCATTAGACCAACGATGATTGCGCTCGAACCCAAAGGCTCGCACGATGATATCACTCTATTTGTAAAAACAAGGATGATAGCGCTGAGGCAGAGTTTTTGGAGGAAAAACCCTCTTTTCAAGCAATTTTTTTTTTTTTTTTTTTTAATCCAAGAAAAAAAAAATAATTGGTGTTAAAAGATGTTTTGTAAGAGATCATGGTTTTGGAATGGAAAGAAAGAGGCCATGAGGCCGAATACCACTAAGAAACTCAGAATCTTGAATGCATAAACGCTCTGAGGAATTGTGGGTTGCTACAATTCTTCAGGACTACAGGGTTAAGGGCCCAGATGGAATTGATGCCCTAGTTGATCAATCTCTGGGATGTAGATCGAGAGATCTTTACCATAAAAGGCCAGGAACTAGAACTTGAGGAGGCAAATATTTGCTTCATCATGAGATTGTCCCGAAGAGGAGAAATGATCCAACTCTTTGGATCTTTCCCAGAAGATGAAAGTACAAGAACTCTAGTCTAGAGGCATTGTCCAGGTGCCTAAATGACCGATGGAGGGAAGGTGAATATAGAAACAATCACCAAAAACCTCGTCTTGAGAACGATCTTGTTCACTATGGTGCGCGTATCTGGCATACAAGCCTTACATGAGGGTTCAAAATCCCAGTTCCAGTATGCTATTGCGTGTTTGACTCCCACCATATTTAACTAGTGTGGAGGCCTTCTGGAAAATATGAAAATATAGCTGACCAAGGGGAAGCATGGACACCTGAAGAAATTCAGGTTCGGTTCAATACTGGTAACTTTCTTTTGAGAGAAATTGCCCTTATTCTAGTATCAGTGGGGAGAGGTACCAAATCCTTCCCCCCGAGATTTAAGACTAGTGACATTGAGTCAACTCATGCCTCAAGGAGGTGCTATCACTCCTCTGGATCTCCAAGGCTGGGAAAGAGTCCAGCTGAGGTAACCACATACCAACCTTTTGACTTGGTAGCTAGCCCTACCAAGATGGAGAGGGCTCTCTCGAAAGGATCACAACCATGAGGGCTAGATAGATTAGGGTTTTAGTCTAGATATAGTATCTCAAGGTTTTGATTTGATTTGATTGGGGTAGTCACTCGATGAGTGAATTAGGTCAGAGAGTGAGCTCAGTCAGGGCAAAAGAAAATTAGAATTGCAGACATATGATGGGGCAAGGTAGGAAAGTACTTTAACACTTTGTATTATATTGATGAAATGGTTTAGACTGATGAGGTGCTAAAAAGAGCATGAAAATCATGAATTCTTTTTAAACTGAAGAAATGAAACAAATTATGATGATTTTCCAAGAACAAAGCATAAAAGACGAATTCTTCTTATTACACCTTGAAATTCAAACATATTTCGAAGTGAAATGGATCATGGAAGATACAAAAAATTCACACACATGTAATTGAAGAAGAAATAATATCAAAATACCATGCCACAAGAATCCCACCAAAATAGCTACAACTCATCCAATATATTCCATGCCAAAGTCTGAAACACTATTAGAACATCCAATGGATTCCAACCTATAGAATGACTGAAAAAGTACATTATATAGGCCTCAGAAAAACTTCTCCCAACCTCAAGGGTCGAATCCATGAGAGGAGGAGTAGTTCCACCAAAAACTAAACTAATAGCTAGAGTGTAGGGTGGTCAAAGTGACTCACTCCTCACTTTTTGGACACTGATTCATTACATCACAAAAAGAGTTTTCACCTAATGTATTTACCCTAGGTAACAGTAAAAACATCATTATTACATTTACATCCATCCATTACATGGGTAAAAATATGATTTTTCAAGGTGAAGCTGTCAAAATTGAGAAAATTTACAAAATGAAGAAACTTAGAAAATTTGCACCAAAAGCGTAGCGCCAACTTCAGCTCTGCTTTGGAGGGGGTTCTTGGTGTCCAAAGTGTGCACATGATAGCTCATTGGAAAGCCAGTCCTGTCTAGTTTCCATATATACAATTATTTTTCAAAATTGGTAAGTTTTGACCCTCCAAAAGTTGATTCTCCCAAGACTGGTCAAAAGCACAATGCCAGCCTCCAAAACAGGGCATCAACATGATTGTTTTGGCTATTTTTTGACCTTTTGACTGCCCAGTTGACCCAAAAAAGCTTATAAAAGTTGTTTTCCTGACTTTATTTGGCCTTCTTAATCCAATGGTGGTGGACATTTTCATTTGGAGTTCCCTACGTAAAGCACAACGCCTAGCCCAAAAGTGTAGTGCCTGTGTTAGAAAAGGCAATGACCACTGTTCTAAGTGCAACACCTCCTTCCTTAGTGCATCACCAACTTAAGATACACTTTTGATGGAGTTCATGGTGTAAAAATTGATCTCATGATAGCTCATTGGAAATATCTATCTCTTGGCTACACAATGGACCTATCAAGCACTGAAAATGATCAAGTATAGCCCCTCAAAATTCAATTCTCCCAAGACTGGTCAAAAAGTGGAGAATGCAGGTGCAAAAATGTAGTGTGGTCTTGCAAGCAACTTTTGGAGGCCTTACTCAACTCCAAATTGTGCTCATGATAGCTCATTGGAAATATCAGCCAGTCTAGTTTTCATTTGACTCATCAAGCAAGTCATCGGGACAGTCCAGCTAGGAGAAAATTTGATTTTCTGAAGGTCACGCCAGAAGTGAAGAAAACCTGTTGTAGCGCCTGTATGTTTTACATTTCTCAAAAGACATAAAACCTGTGTAAAAAATGAAGGAGGTGTTTTTTCCCTGGCCTATTATGAACAAAAACATCTCTCACTATTGTAAAATTCATCTCCGTTTGGTTGGAAACATACTTTGAAGAAACATTGGCACTATTTGTGGCAAATGATTTTGTCCCTTGGAATGAATTTTTTGAAAAATGATGGAGACATGATGCCTATGAGTTGGAGTGGCCTCATACTTATTGATATGACCTCCCTTATGCCTCCTATGCTTAGATGTCTCTGATTCCATAGAAAACCCTAGCTTAATGGGAGAGGAAATTAGGGTTTAGTGTAGGCAAAATAGGGGATTTGGGAAATTTATAGGAATTAAGGGAAATAAAGGGGATAGGGGGCTTTTAAATTCTTAGGAAAAGTTTGGGAGCTAGAGAGGGATGTTGGTAAGTAGGGGAAACTATAATTTCAAGGATTGAGTGAGGGGAAGGGGTCCAAAAGGGAAAAACACATGCCTAGTCTAGAAAAGTGTCAAAAGCATAGAAATATGCTAGGGTTTGTAAAAAAATGATTATTTTTAGGGATAGGAGTGATGGGAAGTATTTATAAAGGTATATTAAGGATAGGTGAAGGTGTAAGAGCATCAAGATACAAGTTTTGTTGATGATTTAACCATGGAGGTCATGAAACCATGAAAAATGCCATCACAACCCTAGGAGAGGGAAATGAGAGGAATGGGCATGGGAAAAGGTCAAGGGAGGTAGATGGAGTGTAGGTGAGTGAGGTTTTCTACTAGGGATACCATAAATGAGTACATTTTTGAATGAGTACCTAGGTGATATGACAAAAATTTCTAAGCGAGACCTTAATATGAATATGAAAAGAGGAGTTTTGATTGCTGATGGCAGTATGCAAATACTGACACTAACAGGAGGAATGAGTCAACATATGCATTACCCACCACAATTTTTTGCTTGGATAGAATGCCAACTACTCATGGTAGATGAATATGCTTATGCTGGCATAGATTTTAGGTGGGATCCATATCTACCTCTGTCACCAGGAGTACAGTGGACCAATGCATGTAAAACTTTGTTTTTGGATTTTTTCAAGTTTTATGATTTTTTGTAAAAGTGCAAACTGAGACTCAACTTGTGATAAATGTGTAGATGTGGGACCAGAGAGACCACCTGACATGTCTCTAATAGCATGGCAATTTTCTCATCAGATAGTGGGTGCAGATTACGAAGAAGGGGTAGATCCCTTAGCTGAGATGGGGCACAACCTGGAGGCGATAACTTGAGGAGTGCCAGAGTATGCCACTATTGATGAGGTTCCACTACATTGGCAGAGACACACAGTGGGAGTATCTGTGAGACTTTGTTGGTTCTTAGGCTGAGTTATCATAGTAGTCTCGTGCTATCATGAGCATCGTTCAGGTCGGTAGCCCTTCTAGCTTTTTACACATTTTGTAGGCTTTGAAAGCCAAATGTCCCAGAACACTCTATTTTTCGATATCTGGATGTAAGCACTCTATTTTTCGATATCTAACATCATAAAAAAATGGATCTTAAGTGATCCAGATGGTCATGATGCTTATCAGAATGAGTTGGTAAATCGTCAAGGTAAGGGTAAACAATGTGTCAAATATCGTGAAATGCATAAGACATTGCTCTTTGGAAGGTAGCGCCAACAATTTTTAAATCGAAAGGAGTCTCTTTATAAGAAAAAGTTCCCTAGGGATAGATAAAGGCTATGTTATGTTGATCCAAAGGTGAAATGTTGATCTGGTTGTAGCCAAAAAAACTATCCATGAACGAGAAAATCTCACTCCCAGTGCACTTGTCAATGATCTGATTGATAAATGGAGTGGGATAATTATCTTTTGTATATGTGCAATTGATATCGCGGTAATCAACACAAACATGGATTGTGTCCTTCTTTTTAGAAACAGGGACAATGTTGGATACCCAATCTGTCAACGAGATGGGATAAATAAAACCTACTTTTAAAATCTTCTCCATTTTTTATTTAATAGCAACAACCTTTCAAGGATGCACGAGGTGAAGCCATTGGCGAACATGCTTGGCACCAGGATAAGTCAGTATTTCATGCACCACTATTAATGGATCAATACCAGGAATTTCCTCGTATGACCATGCGAAGACGTCTCGAAATTATTTGAAAAGTTGAGTGTAAACCCTAATCTCATCTGGAGAACAAGAAATCCAAATATGAATTTTCTCGACAATTCCAAGTTTAATGGAAATGTCAAGAGGCATAGTAACAATGATGTTTCCCATATTAACCTCTGACAATACCTCATGCACTAGGACAAGCGTTTGAATTGGAGGTGTGGGGAAATGAGAAACAAACGCTTCAAGACATGAATAGCATCTCACTGAGGTTGGGAAGAAATGAATAATGATGATAGAGACCGTTCCAAGGAGTTATGTCCAAAGACATGACCTCAACGATACTCTCATTGGTGGGAAGAAATGAAGAATGATGATATAGACCGTTCCAAGGAGTTATGTCCAAAGACATGACCTCAATGATACTCTCATTGGTGGGAAATGTCTCGTTAAAAGGATCTGGAGAATCCCAAGAACCAAGCCAAGGAGATGGTACATAAGTGTCTAGGTTCATACTGAAAACAGTGTGACTTTCTGTAGCAGCCATCAAAGCTAAGTCAATTTCTTGATAATTTTGCTCTAATGGAATTAAAGGCATAGAATCACCAAATGAATCAATTTGATTTGGGGTAGGAATAATCCAAGTATTCATAGAAACTGAGATCATATTTACTGAAGTAACATTTAGAGGTGGTATAGTAAAAGTACCCATTAAAGAAGACTCTTTGAAGAGACCTGCCCCCACAATCTCATAAGGAATATTAGTATTTCCCACATAAGGGACATTTCCGTTGTATGAACTAGAAGAGAAGAAAGATAGTTGGTCGACAGTGACAAATTTTCCTTCATGAGGAAAACGAAGCACCCGAAAACAAAGAAGAAACCACACAAAACATAGCGTGGATCCATATTCACCCGAGAAGAAGGTTTTAGTTGAGATTCGCATCTACAACTTCTACTTGTAATTCAATGGTCTTTCCTTTCAATGTAATCGACAAGCTCGTGAGAATACTGTATGGAAGTGAGCCTCTGCCATAAAAGGCTTCCAAGGTGTTCGAGGATTGGTTGAGGGAAGGAGAGCCAATGGGTCCTCCGAGTAAATAGTGTCGATATTTTTGGAGTACGTACACCATTGCCAACCCTTTGTGCTAGGTGGTGGAATAGTTGTTTTCTGCCTTGGACAATCTCTGACTTGCAAACGCGATCGGGTGATCCATGCCCTCCATGCCCTCCCGAGTGAGTACGGCTCCCAACGCAATACACGACGCATCAACATGTACATGAAATTCCACATCCCATTTTGGGAAGACTAGGATTGGAGCGGAGGCCAGTTTCCCCTTCAGGACATCCAAACTCTTCATGCAATCATCATTCTAGCAACATGCAACATCCTTTTTCAATAGCTTTTCCATTGGCGCGGTTATCTAGGCATAAATTTTGATGAACTTCCTATAGTATCCAGTGTGCCCCAAAGTAGCGCGCAGTTGTTTAACACTTCGTGGTGCTTCCGAATTTAGAATAATGGCAATCTTCATAGGGTCCACCATCAATCCTTGTTTGTAGACCACATGTCCCAGCAGGTTTCCACAGGGAACGAGGAATGTGCACTTCTTAAGGTTCGATGCAATCTGGTGTCGGCAGCAAGTATCCAACATCAAGCGTAAGCTTGCTACATGGTGCTTAACTAATCCAAAGACAATCCAATCATCCAAATATACGTCCAAGAACTTGTGGATGTATTCTTTGAACGCAACCACAACGATGCGCGAAAATGTAGTTGGCACGTTCTTCAGTCCAAACGGCATAACGGTGTATTGAAAGCAACCCCATTCTATTGCGAAGGTCATTTTTCTCCTATCTTCCAGCATGATCTTGATCCGATGGTACCCTGAGAACCCATCCGTGAATGAGTATGCTTCCTAACCGCCAACATTCTCCATTACTTCATCTGTGAATGGTGTCAAGAATGCATCGTGTACACAGGCATCGTTCAGCTTCCAGAGGTCCATGCATATTCTTATTTCAACCTTCTATTTTTTCTCATGTACTACCATAGGACTCACCCAGTTGGATTCTTCCAAGAGTTCAATAATTTCGGCTGTGAGCATTTTTTATAATTCATCACGGACCTTTTCTTTATACTTTGAATTCAAGCGGTAAGGCCGCTGCTTAACTAGCTTCGCATCGAGTTCCAAGGTGATCTTCATCATCCCTAAGTCGCCAACGATCCCTTTTAAGTCCGTAATTTTGGTCAGGAACAAGTCTTGGTATTCACGGAGTAACTTAGTGACCTTATCCACCATGGCATCATCTCAATAGTCCCCAAGCATTGTGTACTTCAGCTTCGCCTCCGTTCCAATGTTTACCTGCTTTGTCTTTAGTAGCGCGATGATGTCGGGGTCTTCGAGTGATGGTCCTTGAATCTCGCGACAGCCTTCCATTTCTAAGATATTAATATTTCATGGGTCCTCGTCATCCTACTCAACATTTACGTTGTAACACTCTAGCACGCAGCTCAACTGTGTCGCCCATTTTGGCTGAAGTACTTTCATTGGCTCTTGGGGTGTTTTGAAGATAACAACTTTAACTGGCTATAGTGCATCGTCAATAGTATCTGACCAATGATCTTCAAACGTGAAAGTTAACAGAAATCCATGGCACAAGACATCCCATTCGCTTGTACCCTGGTGGAGTTCCCTCTCAGTATACCAATTCATGGGTATGACATCCAGGGTATGATAGAATAAATGTACCCATTCAGGCTGTGGCTATTCCCCATAGACCTTGGTCCATTTCACAAGGTGTGTGTGTGGATCACCTCATTCGTCATACTTGTCTACTAGCTATATCTGCGATTTCCCAAATCGTAGGCGCATCATTCTTTTGCATCTGTGCCAGTCCTCAAAACTCCCCTAATGTGTACCCCACCATCTTGTGGGTGTTGCGTGCAGTGCCCATTTTAGAGCATTGGACCACTGCTATTCTGGTACTGCGCTTTCAAATTTTTCCAGGAATTCATCCACCGCTGTCAACCCATCATATGTAGGCAGATCCCTTGCCTCTGTTGTCACGCAGTGCAATGATCTAACCATGATGTTGAAATTAAGCGTTGTTACTTCGTGTAACCAATTCTGCCATGGCTCTATCTCTTCGTTTGAATCCAAAGTGCACGAGCTTTCGCGCTCCCACAAAATCCTTCCATCTGTAGTCAAATTCACCCAATCCTCTTCTCACACAGTTATCTTGTAAATACAATCAAGATCGTCATCACTATTGTCGTCTTGTGCCGTTTCAGTGTATCGCGTCCTTCGGCTAGATCTAACAGTACTACTACACGTAGTGATTTTTTTTCAAATATCATTTTGCGCTTCTTCATATTTATGAATCCATTCATATCGGTGGCCCAGTCTATTCCTAGTAGTGCAGGATAAGGATTACTATCATCGACAATCTCTATCACTTCAAAATCCACTTGCACACTCACACCTTCAATAACTATTGTTACCCCTAGCAATATTCCCATAGCTAAGATCTTCTGTTGGTTCACCGTCCATAACTGAATAGGAGACCATTGTAGCACTTGCATTCCCATGTTTTTTTTGGGAGTACATTTGCATCTGATCCAAGATCCAGGATTACTTGATCCATTTCATACTTTTCAATTTGCGCATTCAACCTCATTTCCCTTCCTGTGCATAATGCATGCTTTCCAAGTTTCCAGACCACGCGCGGTTCTCCTGATCCTGCGCACCTAGTGATAAGTTCTTGTAGTACTTTTACTGCCTTGCTGTTGTGTAGCAGTTTCATGCATGTTTCTAGAAAGGTAGTGAGAATTGAAGGATCCATCCCTGAAAATAGTTGATCCTTACTACCTGAAGTGGAGGCCTTTGTGAAGCTCTTCTTAGCTTCCATGAATATCTTCTTCATGCGTTCTTAATCAAATTCGAGTTCCTTTGTAGGAGCCTTGCAAACCCAAGCACTTTCTTTTGACTTCTTAACTTTATCATTGTCAGTGGTCATACCACTCCTGAGCACCATGTTTACATTCAAGTCTTCCTCGCGCAGCTCAGACCTCATCATCTGCAAATTCTGAGTTAGAGGGTGCTAAAGTACCCCTTTTTCGTGCAGTCTTACTATCAATGTACAAAAGTATTCTGTCTCATGATCAAACTAATTACAATACAAACATGATGTCCTTGTCGGGTTTGTACAATCGTGGGCATAGTGTCCTGGCCCTCCGCAATTGTAACAAATTAGCTATCTGCGACCCCTTCCTAGTCCCATTCCACCTCGACCTCAACCACGCCCCTAAAATCCAGTGCGCACCATTCCTATTTTTGTGTCGAGGGCTCATGTTTTAGTTTGAACCCTGTAGGCAAGAGTCTGATCCATCATTAGTTCATAGCTTCTGAAGGTGCGTTCATTATGACCTATTGAACTGTAGAAATTGCAAAACAATTGTTCGGACACCTACATATACTTCTGCAATACATGACAATTATATGTAGTGGGTTTTCCTCCTATCTGATAGATCATGTACCATAATGCAAGTGCCACACTTGGTCCTGCCTGTGCCTTAGGTCTTAACAGCATCGTCCCTCCTCTTGCCAAGTAATTCACAAACACTGGACAATGGTCCTTGTCATGCCCTTGTCCTTTGCATTTTATGCACCATACCTCCTCATGCGCCTCTAGTCGAGGTATCCTGTCTGTTTCAAGCTCTGCATCTCCAAAAACGGATTTTGTAGTTGCATGTGGAGTTTTTTGGACTCCCATACCAGGGTCTTGTATAGGGATCTCATGCAACCTCATTGCCATCTCCAAAGCTTCGGCCTGGGTGGAAATTTTTTGCTGTGACAGCACTGTCCTCAAGTGTGATGTTAGTGACGCTACAAACCATGCGTGGTGCTTTCCGTCCATCAATGTCATGTTGGCTTTGCAAATCATGCCCTTCAGTATTTGGTCCAAATCCCAGAGGGTATCGTCTGCGAGCATTGTGATCTCCTTAAACTCGATGATTGATTGTGTTTCCGACTTTGGCCTGCTAAATTCCCTGTTCAGCGCAGTCTTGATTTCTGTGATTCCTATGGTTGGATGGTAATTAGAATGCTTGATGTACCATGTTAATGCACAATCCTACAACGTGCTTACTAGCGTAGCCTTTTTGATATTGTCATCCACAGCTCCTTGTGCTTCCTGTTATCACCCTAAAATCTTTGTCTCTAAGATTTGGAAAGTTGCCTTGTTTCTAGTCATAGTCTTATAGGTTTTGAGTCACCTCATCTAAATAAGTGTCATTCTTTTTTCCAAAAAAATGTTTCACAGCCTCATTCCATGTCCTAAAATCCTTGCCATGTGTTTCAACATCAGTTTGATTGCAAAGGATTGTTGTTAGTCTTGGTCTAGTCTTTCCATGGTTGTTTTAGAGTCTAAGATCTAAAAGAGAGTCTTGTTGGTATGGTCAAATAGGTTCAATACTCTATTCTTGCCTATCACTTGTCCCCTATCATGTTTTGAAAGTCATGTGTTTATCCATTTGGAGAAATTTTGAAACTAGCTACGAAATCACTGCACTAGGAGTTTCGTAGCACGCTACGAAATCCTTGAAAAAGCTTGTTTCAGCATAAAAAAACTCTGCTTTCTGCGTTTACGAGTCAACTTCCGGAAGGGGTCATGAGCAGCTGAGACATCAATTTTGGAAAATAAAAGAGGATTTTCTTCTTAACATACCAAAATACAAAAACCTCTTTCATTTTCGTCAAATTCGTTCTGAGGTGGGAGGAATTTATGGTTAAACGTTCGCTATGAAACTACTGAAAGTCAAGCTTGGTCTTCTGGTTTTAGCAATAGTTTTCAAGATCCGTTTCTGGTTACATGAAAACGTATTTTGGAATTTTTAGAGAGGTTTATCTTCATAAAATATCCATCTATAATAACCTATCTCACTTTCTTCATAGGTGTTTTCAGTTGGGAGATACTAAGATTTCATTGAGACCCTAATTTCAGAAAATGGATTTTTCTTGTTTGACACATGTTGTTCAAGGACAGATTCTAGACAGCTGGAGGAATATTTTAAACAACCAGGAGAGGGTTTTGTTTTGGACAACATGGGCTATAAAAACCTCCTTCAGTTTCATAAAACGTGTCATGGATGAGGAGATAAAGGCTCTGTCCCACGTGCCAATTTTCAAGGATCTAAACCTAAAAACAGGGAAACATGTTCCCTAATTTCTAGGGTTTATCATCAGCAGTTGGGTGACCACGTGGGAGGCTTCATCAAATTCGACTTCATGAAGTTTCAGCTGTCAAATAATGCATTTAAATGTTTAGATAAGGTTGTTGTAATCATAATAAGGAGTTACACTCCTAATTGTATTAGGTCTCTAGGACTGCTAGTTAGCTGTCAAATGCATTTAAAGGTTTGTTTTATGGTTAGAATAGGTGTCACTGATGGAAAATTCGAATTATCTTGATGAGGGATGATGGAATACTAATTGTAAATGCTATATATAGAGCAAGAGGTCGAATTAGTAAATGGTTTGAGACTTTTTGGCTTAGTTGTTGTTCTATGTGCAGACTGTGTATATTTTTAACCTAATGCAGATTTCTACTTAGACAACTCAAGATTCATGAAGAGTTCTTGTATGTTCTTGTTTTGATGGAATCTTCCAATACTTACATTGCAGTGGTGTTTACTTATGATACTCAAAACTCATCAATGATGCTCT